>APFE030921866.1:56423-108439 GCA_000404065.3 Pinus taeda
GTATAAGAAGTTTGATTCTTTCATGTTGAGTCAGAAATATGTTAGAAGTGAATATGATCATTGTGTTTATTTTAAGCAATTGAAAAATGGCATATTCATTATCTTAGTATTGTATGTTGACGATATGCTTTTAACAAGGAAAAGCATAGAAGAAATCAGCAGGTTGAAGGCTCATATGGCAAGAACATTTGATATGAAAGATCTAGGAGCAGCAAGATAGATTTTGGGCATGGAGATTTTCAGAGAGAGGAGCAATCGTAAGATATTGCTATCACAACAGAAGTATATTGAAAAAATACTTTTGAGATTTGGTATGAATAATGTGAAGCCTGTGCCAGTCCCTTTAGCTTCCCATTTTAATCTTTCTTCGAGTTTATGTCCTAATACAGATGAAGAAAAGGATTATATGTCCTGAATTCCATAGGCCAATGAAGTAGGGTGTTTAATGTATGAAATGGTTTGTACTCGACCATATATTTCACATGCAGTTGGGGTTGTTAGCAGGTACATGGAAAATCTGGGTAAAGAACACTAGTCAGCAGTGAAATGGGTGCTTCAGTACTTGAGAGGCACAAGTAGTTATTGTATTACTTCCAATAAGAATAGTGAATTTGTTTGCGGATATGTTGATTCTGATTTTGCAGGTGATTTGGATAAGAGAAGGTCAACTTCAGGGTACGTCTTTACTCTTGTAGGTGGAGCCATCATCTAGATGTCAAAGCTACAGAACATTGTTGCTTTATCCACAAATGAAGCAGAATACATTGCTGCTTCTCATGCTTGCAAAGAAGCGATTTGGTTGAAAGGTTTGTTTGGTGAATTTGGTAGGTTGCAGGACAACATCAAGTTATTTTGTGACAGTCACAGTGTAATACATTTGGCTAAGAAGCCAGCCTATCATAGTAAATCAAAGCATATACCGATCAAGTACCATTTTGTAAGACAGGTTATCACTGAAATGGGAGTCTCTCTTGAAAAGGTGCATACAAAAGAAAATTGTGCAAAAATGTTCACGAAACTAGTTTTGTTAGAGAAGCTACACTGGTGTTTGGGTTCTCTTGGCTTGCAGAAAAGATAAAATAATAATAATAGGGCATTAGGCTAATTTTTGTCAAGATTGAGATTGTTGATATTTTCTGTTGTATGTAAAATAGGCAAAATCTCAGTAGATGACAACAATAGGAATTATTTCCTAGATTAGCTCCAGTTTGTTGGGAGGGAGTTAATGCATCCTATATTTGAGTTGAGAGGAATTATGAAGCAGTTAGATTCTCCTTGCTATATAACAGGTATCCATACGGATTGTTTTGTGAGTGTGAGAGTTTGTGAGGATTTAATTATGTAATCTCCTGTTTGATTAATAAGATTGCCGATGCCTATGTTGTGTGGACGTAGCCTAGATTGGTTGGGCGAACCACGTTATTGCTGTGTCTTTATGTGCTTGATTTATTTTGCTGAATATTTGTTTTAATTAACTGTGCATCTGATATCCAATATGGATTTGAAGACTAAAGCGTTGCAAACTAGAAGTTTTTAGATAACTAATAATATAATATATTTTTAATTAAAATTAAACTGTGGTAGGAGATTAAATGGAATATATGAGTTAAGCAATGATTCCCCTCTCCCTTATCTTTTTTGGCATTTACACTAAGAATCTAGAAGAGGGTCGAGAAGTTGCAAATGTGATGGACACAAGCTTGCTTGTATAATCATTAGTCTTATTTTTTATGTTGATGATATCATTCTTCTTTCGAGAAGCCCTAATGATCTTGCAAAGCAACCTAGAATTCCCATGATTCTACTCGAAGATAGGATGACAGTTAATGTTAACAAGAATAAAGTAATTAAATCCAGAAAGATCAACTATAATTATTTCATATTAATTAGTTCATATTAATTAGAAAAGTTATAGTTTCATATCAATTAGAAAAGTTTTCCCCACCTCAATATGACCAACTTTATCTTGAGAGATGAAAGTAGAAGCATTGACCACATCGAGTCCCTCTTTTCCGACAAACACCAAAAGCGTAGAGAACAAAATGCCAACTCTAGAGTTACAAATTGTTACTATCATCGGGGAACTTCCAAACCTTGCATTTACTGTAACTGAAACATGATCAGGATACCATATGATCACAGGAAGAGGAGGGCCCATAAATTCTACCAATCCTTCAACTCCAATACTCCTCACAAATTTTGAGCTCATGAGATAGCTTGCACGAATTGATTGTTTGGTAGCGTCTATCAACTTACCATAGCTTCCTTTTGATTTCTTGGTTTCATTCCGCAGCTCAGGAATGTATTTAATGACTTGAGAAATGGTATTTAGAGTTGGAAATAATTAATTCCTACTTGTCTATGGTTGTAATTTCCTAATTGAGGAGTTTGTTCCTACATAATAGGGATTTAGTTTCTCCTAGTTTAGTGTGTGATTGAGAGAATCTCTCAACCACACTAGTGTACGTCCAAGATAGAATTCCTATCTTGAGACTATTGATTATATAAATATGTGTGTAATTCACTCATTCATTAATTAATAGAAAATATATTGGTTGAGCTGTTTTTATCTTGGTATCAGAGCCTGTGAGGGCCTGGCCCCTCCTGGGCTTAGGGAAAATCAAGAGAGTATAATTTGTTTTATTTTGTCCATCTGTTGAATAGGCTGTGAATGTGCCAGCAGACCTTCCCTCGCTTGAATTTTTTCGTTTAGCAGTTGAGTCTGAGTCCGATTTGGAAGAACGCCGAGGAGGATGGCAGTCGCAAATCCTGGTCAGCTGAATCTGCAGGAGGCGGCAAAGGAGATGACATGGGTGGACTGCTAGAGGGCCAGTCTGGCATTGATCGAGACTCGGCCATGCACTCTGCGCGGATGGCTTCATCGCTTATGACTCGGGCAGTCTGCATAAAGCGGAAATTGGACGAGGTGGAAAGTGGTTTGTTGGAGTCCTCGGCGTCCTCTGTCAACTCAAAGACGAGGGCGCGCAGGGAGCAGGAGACATCTTCAGGCGAGAATTTCAAAAGCGGTAATAAGGATCCGGAAGGGAATTTCCCCAATGCTATTCAGGATTTCTCGTGCCAGTACCATGGGTTTTCTCGGGACAAGGTCCAGCCGGGAGGAGGTATTATGTGACTATTTTGTTTCCTGCCTTTGATTTCATGTCTCCAGCATCTCGAGGAACTCTCGTCAGTTCTGGGATTTTGAGGGTTTCTTCGAGGACATCTGATTAATATGGATGCTGATCCTCGTATGTCTGTAAATTTATGAGTGGGTGGCAAAGAGAAGAATTGCGTTTGACTATTTTTTTTATTAAACTTCGAGAATAGCTGTGATTTCTGTTAGTAGCTATCGAATTCTATTAGATTTATATCAATTCAATTAGAGTGTTTGATTCGAGCGGTTGAATATCGGTGCTTATCTATAACTCTGTGTTACGTATGTTCTCACCAAATTATTTTCTGGAAATCCAGACCCCTGTTTTTGCTATGGCTCGGGAGGTCCGTAATCGCCGCTAACAAATTATATCGTTTATTGTGAAAAGCTGGTACATACTTCCCTCCGATAAGGCATTAAAAGACCCTGATGGGTGTTTGGGGATTTGAAGACTGCAAGTTTGATTCCAAAGCCTTCTATTGAGAATGGGTAGGAGCAATTCATGCCAATCATACGGTCTGGTAGTTTGAAAGATATTCGTCGCAGGCGGTCCATGGAAGATGAACACATATGTATTGATGATTTGTCGAAACATCTTGGTACAATGTTTGAGGGACCAAAACCAAGTTCCTTTTATGGGGTATTTGATGGACACGGGGGTGTCGAGGCAGCCATTTTTATTCGAAACAACCTTCTGAAATTTATCACTGAAGATGCTGATTTCCCTAGGATTCAGAAAAAGGATGCTGATTTTCAAAGTGCGGCTGAAAATGTTTTAAGGAATGCATTTCTTGTAGCTGATCTTGCATTGGCTGATGACTTTGATGTTGATAATTCCTGTGGCACAACAGTCTTGACGGCACTAATTGTAGGAAGGTCTCTCGTCGTGGCTAATGCTGGGGACTGTCGGGCAGTGTTGTGTAGGAGGACGAAAGCAGTGGAAATGTCTAGAGACCATAAAATGATTGTCTCAGTGAAAGATTGTGGATTGAATCTTTGGGAGGCTTTGTGGATGATGGATATGTAAATGGTTATTTATCAGTTGCTAGAGCATTAGGTGACTAGGACATGAAATTTCCAAAAGGCTCTTCTAGTCCTCTCAGTGCAGAGCCTGAATTTCGACTCGCTGATCTTACAGAAGAAGATGAATTTTTGATAATTGGTTGTGATGGCATTTGGAATGCTATTTTTCTACCTTGTTCTCGGAGTTGCAGCAGGTTATGTTGCTGTGAGAATGTGGAGAACCGTGAAAAGGGGCGATCACAGGGGCTGGTCCTGGGGTCCACTCTCATGGCTGGTCTATAGCGAGATTTTCCAATGGAAACCCGCTCCATTGAGTAGAGCATCGTGGTCTGCGTTAACCTGTTCTTTACCGCTGTAACCACCCAGTCGTTCTTGGTCCTTCTTTGTTACTTGAAATACGGGATTTTATTGCTATTTGGGGCCCTGGCGAGCATGTACAACCATGGATAAAAGTTGCCTTTACTGTGCGTTGTGAAGTGTTTGATGCAGCGTTGGATTTCGTCCCCCGTATGAAGCTGCCACAGCCCATAGATTTCCATGTCTCGAGAATTGGCTCGACTTCGTCACGGTGTTGTTGGTGTCAGCAGAAGTGAGCTGGGTGCACCAGAGCTATCTGATCCACTGGAGTTGTCGGGATACGAAGCATAGATTGGTGTGAGCCGAGGCTTATGGCTGTCGAGTGCATTTGAAGAGCTCGAGGCTTATGGCTATTTAATTCTTTGATGATGCAATATATATTGATTAACTGTCATGACAATAAAACTAGTTGTAATTTAAGTGACATTAGCCTGACCAACTATTGTCACAATTTTGAATGTGTGTTGGAACTGGTCATTCCAACACTAAGCAAATTTGCAAGGAATGGTGAACACATGACAGTGAAAATGACATCAATTGGAGCTACATTAGAGATTGGAGGATGATCGAGATCCGGTTGCAGATTGTTAGCAAGCATGAGGCAGTATGCTTGAAAACTGTTCTTGAAGGGAAAATTGTGTTCTCTTCATGGGGCTGTGAGTGCCTATGTTCTGGTTTCTTTATCAGTGGACCTCGCATATATGAGGTAAAGCAACAGCAACAACAGTTATGGTGGACAACAAAGTAGTTTTTTGTTTGAGTTAGTGTGGCTTGTGGAATAGACTCCCTAGTATGTTATTGTAATAGTCATTGTATGTACCAAAAACTCCAAATGTTGAATGTAAGCCTTGTAAAGGCATCTGAAAGTTCATGGTGATCTCAAAACCACTTTGTAATGGTTTGTGGTCAGCCTGAAACCATCTTTTGTCACTGTAATGTGACGGTTGGTAGTGAACCAGAAACCATCTATAAAGTCCTAGTGGCTATAGGATTTGCCCGGTGGTGGCATATTGAAGTTGGTGGATTTGCCCGACGGTGGTAAATCGGACTTGCCCGATGGTGGCATATTGAAGTTGGTGGATTTTCCCGGTGGTGGTAAATCAGACTTGCCCGGTGGTGGTAGATTGCCTTTGTGGTTGAATCGCTTATGTGCCTTGAGGTGCCTTTGTGGCTGTGTGTACATAGGAGCTTTGTGCTCATAGGAGCAGGTGGACTGCAGTAACACCTGGCTCAGACTCAGATGATTTTCTCTGAGTAGAAGGGGATTGGCGTTTTTTGTGCTAACAGCAATGCCAGGAAGGCCAACTGGTGCGTATGTTAGGCCAATAGTCACGCCAATAGGTGCGGGTTTCTTTAGTTAAGGATCGTGCCAATTCACCTTCGAGGGGATCTACGGGAAGCCTCAACTTCGTTTGATGGTCTGTAAGGGGTGCAGGATCAAGAGAAGTTGCAGATCTATCCGGGAGAGGCGGATCGGATCAATTTTGATCAGATCAATTCTTCGGATGTATTTGAAACGCAAAATTTGCAGATTGTGGATCTGTTCGAAGACAGAAAACTATGTTTTTGGAGGTTTTGTACATGAAATTCGTGTCATGATGGTGGATTTGACTATCATGACAAGTAGTCATTAAGGGGGGGAGTTCGAAATAATTAATTCCTACTTGTCTATGGTTGTAATTTCCTAATTGAGGAGTTTGTTCCTACATAATAGGGATTTAGTTCCTCCTAGTTTAGTGTGTGGTTGAGAGAATCTCTCAACCACACTAGTGTACGTCCAAGATAGAATTCCTATCTTGAGACTATTGATTGTATAAATATGTGTGTAATTCACTCATTTATTAATTAATAGAAAATATATTGGTTGAGTTGTTTTTATCTTTTAGAATGCTCAATTTTCCCTACAAAGTAGAACTCAATTCAAGAGAAAATTAAGTTTCAAGAATAAATTTAAAACCTCTATGTGAACCCTGTCAAAAGAAGAAGAAAAGAACTGAGGGTTCTCCGTAAATAAAACGGCTGCTGTCTTATTTACCATTTACCATGCTATCGATCTATAAATGAAAGCAAAAGATTTACCATTTGCAATGCTATCGATATATAAGTGAAATCAGAAGAATTACCGTTTACCATGCTATCGATCTATAAACCCAAGTAGAACGAATGCTATCAATCTATAAGTGAAATTAGAAGATTTACCATTTACCATGCTATCGATCTATAAATGCAAGAAAAAGAAAAGAACTAACAATGTTTGGTAAACAAAATGACAAACTTTATTTACCATTTACTATAATATCGAACTATAAATGCGTGGAGTAGTATATCCCCACCACTAGATCCAAATAGATAATAGATAACTATAAATGCGCAAAGCAATACATCCCCACCACTGGATCCGAATGGATAATAGATAATAGATAACTAATCACTATAAGGCAATGAAATAGTGTAATCAAAGTTAATGAATCTAAATTCTAGATGCTAACTTGTACTTTTAGCGCGTACTATTTTATGAAAGAACCACATGCTATTTATGATTATATTCACTCAAAATTATCTGTACTTTCTCTATTTTAGCTTGTACTTGAACTTACAAGCACGATATTTATGGTTAGAGATTATTTTAAGAATACGTTCGAAACTCTGAATTTATTTTAATGTAAATACATTTTAATACGATGTATGTTTATATGCTATAATAAGATATACAGTGAAGTGATAGATATGTGTGAACATATTGTAATAATATATGCAGGAAATTGACTATATAACTATATAGTGGATATGTTGTAATGAGATATAATGTGAAGTGACATATATGTGTATATATTGTAATAATATAACATATATTGTAATAAGATATGCAGTGAAGTTATTACAAGATATTATATAATGTAATGATATATATTTGTGTGTGGGAATCAAATGACAAAATTATTTTTCCCAGGTTGTGCATATTCCTAACTTCTTGTGGGTTCATAATATGCTCCATATTCAGCATTATATTATTGCCTACTTCCACAAAATAAATGAACTAATGCAACATCAAGGGCTTAAACCTTAGATCCCTTTCGTTTGACACGATTGGGATTTCGATCATGTTTAGTAATTAGCACTCCCTAACCCTTATCGAGTATCATGTAAGACAAGGTTAGACCTGTAAGTATTAACGATTGTATTTGCATAAACAAAGCTTCATTACACTAATAGTAGTCAATTCAATCATTGAGCTGATTCCATAGAGATATTGAGCTTAAACGAACATGATAACTAAGAATAACTCCTTTCATTGTAATTTAGTAATGGTAATAAGACTTATATTACAAGCATACGTACTGTTCAAAGCCCATATGAGTAATCACCTAGATAATGTTCATAGTATATTGAATATGGGATTATGCTATAACCTAATCTGTATATGTATAAAGTTATCTCATACTGTACTTGTTTTCCCATGTTTCCTGAGTTTGGTTTTAGTGTTAGTAAGGCTAGCGAGTATCATCAGCGCTTTTGTTATGTCAATAGGCGTCCCCCTTATCAGTATCGGCAACTTAATAATTTTTTTAATTAATCTTTTTTATCAGATGGCCTGAATTAAAAGATGCTAGTAGATTCTCGTAGTCATCACTTAATCAATGAATGAAATTTGCAACATTAACTTTCTTGCATGTCTAGATCACATGTTTAAACCATACTTAAATTAATTTTTTACAAAGCATGATAAAAAATTTACCATGCCTCTTGTTGATAACCACATATGTAGGATTAAGAAAAAATGGAATAAAAAAATTAGTGTCAAACACCTATCTTGAAAAGTGCCTTTGAAAGTGGTCTCTTTGTATTCTGAAATGTATGAATGTTCAAAATTCAAGTAACAAGGACACATTTTCATCCATCACAATGAAATTTGAAGCATTTATGCATAACAATCATCCATAACCATAACAGTGAGGTATGTAGGCATAAATTCAAGTAATAAGGACATGCTTCATCCATTACAATGACGGTTGAAGCTTTTATGCCCAACAATCATCAATAACCACAACAACGAGGTATGTAGGCATCGAACAATGAAACATTTCTTTAATTCGGTTTATTACAGTCGAAATATGAAAAGCTTTGCCTATTCATATTCTCCTCCACAAGGGGTTTTGAGCTTTTAGTTACATTACAAAAGTTTGAACCTCATAGTAAGGCCGATTCCATATATTATAATCAAACGCTCCATGGATGCATGCATTTCTTTGTTAGCGCTTAAGGCTGTTGGAATTGTTGAAGGATAAATGGAATGTTGGCTTCTCTTGGCTTATATCTAGTAAAAAATGTGGCAAATCTCATTGCATTTTTAATTATTTCCAAGCTCTCGTGGTTGTCTCTCATAATTTGGTGTAATTCATGTCTAACTGAATTATTCTCTACTATTTTTTCATGTTTCAGCGTTGGAGAAATTGTTTCTTAGTGATCTCATTTTTAATTGTTTCCATGCTCTCGCAGTTGTATCTAATAATTTGGTGTACTTTGTGTGCGATTCAATTATTCCTTATTATTTTTTTAGGTTTCAAAGGCGTTCAAAAATCGATCTTACAGGTATGTACATATTTTCCTTCCGCAATATTGTTCCACTTTAATTCAAATGAGATGACTAGCCCGTAGAAAAACAAAAAATGGAATCAATTTTGTATAAAATCATCGTGATATCACTAACCAGTATAAAAAAGAAGGTTCTAGTCGTTTTTTGTAAACTCTCTCCCAAAATTTATTACTTCTCTGCTGCTGATCTTCTCCTGAAATATCGAGACTTAAAACCACTTCACAACCTTTACAAAACCTTAAATCAGAAATATATAACATTCACCTTACAAAACCTTTGGCTACATATGTTTTTAACACATAATTCTCATGTGAGCGCATATTTCCTTATAAACCATTTAAAAAGGAAAATGCCCGCATAAACATATATTTATACCCTTCCGAACAGCCTTGTCATGTTTCCCGAGGTTTAACCTCATCTGAATTGGCCATCACTCCTTCCATGCTCATACGTATATATGTGTATCCTCATTGCCCCTTCTTCTCTGATATGCGATATCAGAGCATTAACGCATGTTTTAGCATTAAACCACTTTAACGGAAATATAGGGATTACATGGGAAACCCGCTCAAAATCATATATAGCAGATCTAAAATTTTATAGATTTTCCACTAGAGGCCCATTAGTTCCAGCTCTCCAAGCCTTTCCATTGCACATTCCAATCTGCACTTCCTCCAATTGCAATTTGCAATCAGATCTTCAACGTCGATCCGATCCATGATCTGACGATTGAGATTAAGTCATGCGATCGCATATCGCTCAACCTAAATGCTGGACTCCTTTCTCTTACATACGCCGATTTGATATCTTTATAGAACCGATAGGGATATAAACCATTCCCTATAATATTTCAACTTTGGTACTTGATTTCGACTTTGTTTTTCACCGCTTCTTAGTGTAATTGGGTTTTCCACTTGCGGGAGTTAAACTGTATAATGAGCCCGCCGATGTGATATTTCACCTTCCCGATTGAATCTGCGATCTGGCAGTTGAGGTTAAGTCACGCGATCACACATCACTCAACCTCAATGCCAGACTCCTTCCACTTTCATACACTGATTCGATATCTTTACAGACCCGATAGGGATATAAACCATTCCTTATAATATTTCAAGTCCAACACTTGGTTCCGACAATGTTTTTCATTGTTTCTTATTGTAATTGGGTTTTCCGGTTAGGGAAATTAAATTTTATAAGGACCATGCTGATGCAATATTTTGCCTTCCCGACTCGATCTCAGCCATTGATATTGCTAGATCTAACGGTTCCTGAGCATCAATCTCCGCTCCTCTGCTTGTTCCTTTTACTTATAATTTATGCTAAGTTTCCATTTTTTCTCTCATTTAAAGGTTTCACCCCGCTGTTATTTTTCCACGCACTCTTCCTCCTGAGCTTTGATTTGTCCTTCTAATGGATCCAACACCTCATCTTGATCCTCCTCTTTATGTATTCTCTGTATGATTGTTGCACTTAACCTGCACACACACACACACACACACACATATACAAAATGATATAGTTCGCTCATCTTCCACCATTCGATGCTTACACTTATTCAATTTTAGATTAAATCTCTGGACATATATACAAATCAATACGTAATTACAAAGTAAGTGTAAGAAATGCAACTTCTCTGTAACACTTTGTAAGTATTTCATCATTACTTATGATTCTTGCATTTATACACAAATTATTAGTTTGGAAATCATAAGGTTCAATAGTTTCAACTACTACTTCACATATCAGCTCTTCAAACTGAACTTCATATCCTTCTTGCGCAAGAACTTGTTCCTGTGTTATCACAGCTTCAAATATTAATGTATTATCAAACTCTTTCTATTGCAATAAATCATTGCTTCTCTCATTTAAGAGACATTCTCCATCCTCCTTTACTTCAGAGTTTTTATCTTTTGAAAGATACTTCTGATCCTTACTATGTTTTCAACTAACATAGTGTCAACAAAATGGAAAATTGTGTGTGGTAAATTATGTATTTATGTTACTTTTAATTTTATTCAACATAATTTTTAATTTTTTTTATATCAAATGCCTTTTTTTTACTGTTAGGTGATTTCACTGTTTCATCATGGATCCAACTATTTGGAGTTCTCTTCTATTCCAAGTTCTTGAATATGTCTTGTTGTGGCTCCCTTTATCGGTTGTGATAAAGTTTGGCAATGTATGTAAAAAATGGGAGAACGCTTTGCACAATTCTCCTTTCTTTTTACGTTGGAAGAATGTCTTCACAGACCAATTTGGATTTCTCGTTCGTTTCCTCAATAATGAAGACAATTGTTTTGCTGCTCAACACCTTAATCAGAATGGCCACATATATCAATTTCATAAATGGGATTCATAGACTCAACATACAGAGTAGAGTGTATTGTTGGACCAATGGTGGTTTTATCCTTACCAACAGAATGCTCCTAGGAACACAACTATTTTCTAACGAATCCATTTACAAAGGCATTTTAAAACATAGGGCCACTATGAATTGGATACTCGAGGTTCTTTTCATTATTGGAAAATGTAAGCATTAGAAAATATGACTGGGTTGTTCTAAAACATATCTATGACATAATGTAGTCTGAATTTTATGTTTGTAGTACTCTTCATAGGGTATGGCAAAGGGTTGTTGTTCCATTTGGTGTCACTTCACCCCCCAAGAATGTAGTGTTTTATAAAAGTAAATTGTTTTGGCCATATCTCGACAAGGAGTATGAAGATTATCCTCGGTGTGGGTATACAATCTACTGGTTTGACATAATAAAAAATGATTGGGGTTTTTCATTAGTTCCAATCAGTGTCATACGTTGTAAGTCATTAGCAATATGCATGAATCAGTTGATATGCCTTGTCAATGATGGGTCCACTTTTGTATGGTCAATTGAAGAATTAGATCATTTCCAATTTGGTCAACCATGTCTTGAATGAAGAATTGACTACTTTGAAGATGATTGGGGTTTCAGATGGAAGTTGCTGGAAGAAATTTCAACGGATATAAATAGAAAATGTCCTGGCCATATTCCGTTCTGAATAGTCCATGGTCTGGTTCTTATGTGCAATTGCAGTGAAGTTCCTTTCGTATTATATGACATGGTAACTCGCATCTGTTTTCCAATAGATATTGATAATTCAACTAATGAGAAGATGTCTTGTTTTTGGTACCCAGCACAAGAGGATTGCAATGATCTGATAGAATATGGAGATGTTTTTGCAATTGCTGCCTGTATGGATTCTGTTGATGAGATTCCATCATTGGACATGGTGGTGGATTCTTAGGATATTAGTATTCTTAGGAGTTCTTATAAATATTTCCATTTTGTATATTCTTTTTGGTTGTGGAAAATATTTCCATTTTTGCCTCTTTCCATACGATGTGTCTTTATGGTAATACTTTAAAATTATGCTTGTACCAATCTTTGTGATGTAAAATATTTAATATTGTTTCCGCTAAAGTTTTCTTATTTACAAGTATATGTCTCTCGATGTTATGCTTTTTCCTTTTTTTGTATAATTATAATTTCTATGATTTATGTTATACATTATATTTGTATTGGTTTTTGTCATTGATTCTCAAATAGTGTTATATGTTTCTGTTCATTATAATATTTATATTTATATTTTGATAGTATATATAGTTCCAAATTTTTAGATTGTTGTGTCGCAACAGTATGGGTTCCTTTTTTATTATAATATCATACACGGAAATTTATACTTCTTTTTTTCTTTAAGCCATTTGGAAGAATTCATTCATTTTTTTTTCTATTTTGAAATTGTTTGTTTTTGTTTTTAGGCATTTGGAAAAAGCCTTATACATTTTGATAAGCTTATATGGTTGGAAAAAAAATAACATATACACTTTTTATGTTCCATGTTTATGATTCCATAATGAATAATTATTATTCATTGTAGACATTTCATCTGAAGGCACAGATATGCGTGCAAGAAAAATAACTTTGTCATCACAATCACGTGAGAGGTCTGATGAAAGTTGTCATTTACGATATCAACAAAATATGGATGTGATAAATGAGCATAGGAGAGCTACATATAGGAGAAAAATGAGTGAAGCCACTATTCAAAATGATTCTATATTTCCTTGTAAGTATCGCCGTATGGATGATATAATGGAAAGAACATTTCCTATTGATAGTTCATTATCAAGATATGCTCCTCCTCAGCATAATCTTGTTGTTCGATGCTCTTCTGAAAATGTTCATAACATTGGGGAAACATCTTGCGATCGCAAACAACACCATATCTATATTGTGCATACGAATGTCCACCCTAACCCTTCCGTGTGTCCAATTGCATGTTCTGATGGCCAAAGGTTGAAAAACATCAATGGTGGAGGTAATTACGACATCTGTGTTATGATGTTGATGATAGTTTACTTGGCTATTTGTTTGATAATTTGGATCCAACTGCTCGAAACAAAAGACCTTCAAATCCCACTTCTCAAAGTAATGTGGTCCCACCAAGAGAACCAGTCATCCTTGATAGCATTTTATGTGGCACAATGGAGGTAACACAATTATATTTTCTTTTTTACTACAATAGTGGTTGTTCTACTACATTCTAGAATAATGCAAATTTTCCATATTTTTCATTTGCTTTCCATTTTTTTAATTTCTAATTGCTTAGACTTTCAATTTTATGGCGTCATTTATTTTCTTTGAACATGAGAGAAGTCATTCCAATAGTGGCATACAAATTAACTTTGTAGATGTTACATCTACTAATGTTAGAAGTGAAGAGGAACAATCTCATAGCATTCATCCACATTGCCAAACAAATGTAAATGTTGAGTGCATTTGATTTTTTTCTTATTTTCTCATTTACAATTGCCTCAAAATTATGTTTTGTAACATTTCATGGAGACACCATGATTTCATCTCATTAGGTTGGCGAATTGGAACCCAAAAGATCAAATTATAAAACTAATGTAGACGTTCAATGTATTAGACGGTTTTCAATTTTCGAATCTTTCTTTTTTTGACATTTAGTTTTATAATCTATTTCATTTTTTTGAAATAGGAAACAACTCATTTGAATAGAGGCAAAGAAACTACATCCAAAAAAATTTCGTCCACTATTCTTAGAATCCAAGAGCATCCATCTCATAACCCTCATCCACTTGAAGACACAAATGTAAATTTTTGAATGCATTTGAATCTTTTTCATTTTCTTCATTTATAATTAGTTGGAAGTTAAATTTTAAAATGTTTTGTGACAAAGAGACCTTTACATGCTCTCAGGTTTGGGAAATTCACACCATAAATTTGGAAAGAAATTCTCATAGATCCATTCCACATGCTTCAAATTTGTGAAGGGAATCTCACATTCTTGAATATGAAGTAAATGTTAGAAGAGATTTTAGTCGTCAAAATGGTTTTTGACATGGTTCATTGAGTAGAGATCACATTCGTTTTGATGAAAACATAATTGTAATGCACAAAAGGTTTTGAGAAAAGATAGATAGCTTGTGAGTTGTGCAGATGTGTCACATTGCCAAGAATCATTTCCTAGAATCCTTGTTGTGAGACATTCTGAAGGACCTTTCTGCAAACAATGTAGGAGTGAAAGAGGAGCCAATCATTTTTGTAGATATAATAACATGATCCTGGTGAGAAACCTCATATTTTAATAGTTCTTACTCAAGTTGAAGAAATGCTAATAGCACATGTGGATCCCATTTTGCAAGTGACACATGCTTGAGGTGGGGAATATAAGTATAGTGGTCATACAATTAGCTTTCCTTAAGATATTTATATAATTCTACGAAGCCTTCCCCAACATGTTGAAGATATTGACTTTCTAATTTTGAGGAGACATGGCGTTGTGTCTAAATATTATGAATGTTATGTCAAAAGATCTCGAGTGATGGATGCATTGCTTTTCAAAATCCAACGTGATCAATCCTATCAAGATGTTGTAATTGATTATGATTCAGTGAATCTTCTACCCAAAAAATTAGTAGATTTCTCCCCCATGGTTAAATTTTTTGATTCTCATATTGAAGAATCTGAGATCAATGAAATTAATAATGAAGAGTTTAATGCTGACCATTTTCCCTCTCATCCTTCTTCCTTTGTTGCTTGCCTACCAAATGAACGAAGAGAAGTGGAAGAAATTAGAGCATTTCATGATATTGTTCATTCTTCACATGTTCAAGACATGGATTGGCCCACTATTGGAGCCTCTCCACTGAATGAATATAATACAGAGGGGTTATTCGATATGGCATTCCCAGCATTATTCCCCACTAGTGATGCTGATTAGTTGCAACCACTTATTTGTAATGTTGAACTTCATGAGTATACATTGCATCTTCTTAGGTACTACAATCAAAGATTTGGAAGCCATCCTCACTTTTGATATTAGCTATTAAACATGATAATGTGACATTAGAGCCAAGCAACCGTTGCACTTTTTGCAAAAAAACATTTACATGATAACTCACCTACAACAGTTGAGGAGTTGCGTCACCAACTTTTTGATTTACCAGATGATAATTTTGCTGAGAATATTATGTGTTTTGGTTCTTCTCTGAGAGGTACAAGGCCATACTGGACTAAGTGTCGATCTAAACTGATGGACATGATTACTCAGTTTGGATGTCCATATTTATTTTTTACTTTGAGTGCAGTTGACACAAAGTGGCTAGAGTTGCATAATCTCATGCCAATACATTAACATTCTCATTCTTCAAATAAGCATCTTATGAAAACTGAGAATGTTATCTAGTACCCTCATATTGTTGCGGCATTTATGCACCACAAATTCAATATTTTTTGAGAGCAAGTTATCCAAAAATATCTTAAAGCTAAAGACTTTGTGTACAGGTTTGTGTTGAATTTTTTTTCTATACTTTTTCAACTTTTATTATGATTCTATTTATCTTGTTTGTAGTAACTATATCTTCATTTATTTCAGACATGAGTGCCAACACAAACGTTCAACACATATCCATGGTTTCCTATGGTTATAAGGTGCTCCTGCCATGGAAATACTTGATTGGTCAAATAGTTCTGATGTACAACTTGCAAAGATATTCTTCGACAAATAGGTAATTGCATGGGATCTGCGTGACATATAGCGTCGCGACATAATGTTTCCATGAAGCCTCAATGATGATGCTTGCCTATTGAATACTGGTTAGTTTTCTCTTATAATCCTCATAATGATTACAAAGAATTGCTAAACTGTGTCCAGAGGCACACAAAGTGTACTGTGGATTCTTGTTTGCACAGAAAGGGCACTATTCAAACATGTCAGTACAATGCTCCATGGGTTCTTTGTGGTGAATCAAGATGTTATGAAACTAGCTCAATAAAAAGATAGAAAATATAGATCAACGTCTTGGAATTCAGCCTCTTCGAGGGGAAACCTCCTTTACATTACATAAATGAAAAATTCCTGGATTATTCAAATGACAAAACCTCCTTTTTATATATAGGAGTCTAAGGAGTTACAATATAACCCAGTTGACCTAACAATAATAATATAAAGCCACAAAAATAACAATAGAGGGATTCTATGGGGCAGAATAATAACAATATGGGGAAAATAGGGGCACAATAATATTAATAAGGGATAAAACTACAATAGAAATGCGGTAATCACTAGTATTATGGGGACCCAACATGCCCTCTCCTTTAAAAAGGTGTTGTCCTCAATTCTTAAGTAGTTCTGGATGCTTCTGTATAAAATTCTCATCCTCCCATGTCAAATCTTCAGCAGATAAGTTCTTCCACTTGATAAGATACTCTAAAATTGATCGATTTCGTAGTTGTCAAGTTCTTGTTTCTATGACTACTTCTGGTTCCAATATAATTTTTAGTTCCTCGTCAAGTTCTAGAAATATTGTTTGAACTGGGAGCTTGTCACCTATAACCTTCTTTAAACATGAAACATGGAAAACTAGGTGCAATCGAGAAGCTCCAAGAAGCTCCAATTTGTATGCCATAGTACCAATCTTTTGGACCATAATACTTTGGTGATAATTTATTATCCTTCTTAGCTTGCTTAAGGGACATTTTCTTATATGGTTGTAGCCGTAGGAATACCCAATCGCCTACATCAAAGCTTCTTTCACTGCGATTTTGATGTGCCTATTGTTTCATTCTATTCTGTGCCATCACGAGGTTATCCTTTAAGAGTTGGAGGACTTGTTGTTGATGTTCGATGTGATGTTCCACTAGTTGAACATTAGAACTTTCTCCTAAATATGATGTGATGGATGGTGGCTGATATCCATAAACTGCCATAAATGAGGTCATTTTTGTTACTATATGGAAGGAAGAGTTATACCACCATTCAGCCATAGGCAACCATTTGACCAATTGTGTCTGTTTATTAGATACAAAGCAATGAAGATATCCTTCCAAAAATTTGTTTACTATCTCAGTTTGCCCATCAAATTGACGGTGATAAGATGCGGTATGAGCTAAATGAGTACCAAGACAAGAAAATATTTTTGTCCAAAAATTTCCAGTGAAAATGGGATCTCTAACACTTACAATAATCTTTGGGTTTCCATATAGCTTTTGAATTGTTTCCATAAATGCAGTAGAAATTGTACTGGCTTTAAATTGATGTGATAATGCACAAAAGTGTGCATACTTGTTAAGTTTGTCAACTACTGCCATGATTACCCTCTTTCCCTCAAACTTGGGCAAACGTATGATACAATCCATTGAAACCTCCTCCCAGCGTTGGTTTGGAATGGATAAAGGTTGTAATAGACCAGGTGTCTTAATTGTTTCAACTTTATTTTGTTGGCAAACCAAACATTCCACCACAAACCTTTGAATATTCGATTTAAGGCCATCCCAAAAAAACTCCTTCTTGATCCCATGGTAAGATTTTAAAAATCTTGAGTGCCCTCCTAAGGGAGAAGTGTGCAATTCCATAAGAATCTTTTGTTTTAGCTGGGAATTGTTACAGAGGTATAAGTGATTTTTGTACCATAACGAATCATTTTGACAGCTAAATGTGTCAGATGTACTGGAATCTTGTTGTAACTTTCGAATAAGTGCCCACACTTCTTCATCATTCATCCATTCCTCCCTTGCTTCATTTATCCAATTTGGCTGGATAATAAAAATGGTGCACAACAATTCTTCCACATCCTCATCCTTTCTTGAGATTGCATCTGCCACCACATTTTTCTTCCCTTTTTTGTAGATGATTTCAAGGTCATAACCCAACATCTTTGTGACCCACCTTTGTTGCTCTTTAGAGGAAAATCTTTGTTCTAAAAAGTATTTAAGGCTATCATGATCCATTTTTACTTTGAAGTGTCTTCCCATTAGGTACGGTCAACATTTCTTAAGTGCATGGAGTATTTCCAACATTTCCTTCTCATAAATAGATTTGTGTAAAAACTTTCCCTTGATTGGACAACTTTCAAAAACAACGGGTCTTTCATCTTGCATTAAAACAACACCAATTCCATTTCCTGAAGCATCACATTCCACAATAAAGGCTTTTGTGAAGTCCGGTGTAGCTAAGACTAGTGCTTGGCACATTGCCTCTTTAAGATGTTTTAAGGCCTTTGTGGCTTCTGGAGTCCATGGAAATGCATCTTTCTTCAATAATGTTGTTAAAGGCGTTTCTATTCTACCATAATTCTTAACAAACTTGCAATAATACCCTGTCAACCCAAGAAATCCTTGCAGATGCTTTATGGATGTGGAGATTTTCCATTCCTTAATGGCTTTAATTTTTCTAGGGTCAACCTTAACTCCTTCATGAGATACAATATGACCGAGATATTCTACCTCTTATACTCCAAAGAAACATTTCGATCTTTTTGCATATAATTGTTTCTCCTACAATAGTTGTAGCACCCTGTCAACATGTCCAACATGATCCCTCCAAGACTTGTTGTAGATTAGTATATCATCAAAAAATACTAACACAAATTTTCTAAGGAATGGTTTGAGAATGGAACTCGTCAAACCTTGAAATGTTGAAGGTGCATTGATAAGGCCAAAAGGCATGACCAAAAATTCATAGTGACCCTCATGAGTTCTAAATGTTGTTTTCAAAATGCCTTCGATCTTCATTCTGATTTGATGATATCCTGAATGAAGATAGAACTTGGTGAAGTAAATTGATCCATGCAATTCATCCAGTAATTCATCAATGACACGAATGGGAAACTTATCTTTAATAGTGAGCTTGTTCAGCTCCCTATAATCCAGACACATGTGCCATGACCCATCCTTCTTATGCACCAATACTACTAAAGTAGATAAATACATTTGACTTGGTTGAATTACACTAGCCTCTAGGTTTTCTGCAGCCATACATTCAATTTCACTCTTTTTGGCATAGGGATATCTGTACGGCCTGATGTTTGGAGGAGCACTTGCTGGAATCAGATGAATAGCATGATCATGATCATGAATAGGTGGGAGACCTTTGGAGTCTCAAATACCTTGGAATGATTGTCCAAGACTTTTGGAGATCTGGAGAAATAGATGATTCCAATGTGGAAACATCTAGCGAACATAATTGTGCAATTACACCTTTTTGTTGCTTTTTTAGAAGCTTTGTCATACCGTTGGAGCTAATTATCTTTCTGGTTTTCCATGTAATACCCATTAATTCAAATTCATTTCCTTCCACAAAAAATTTCATGAAAATTTCTTGAAAATTAAAAGCTAATGTACCCAAGGATTGTAGCCATTAGACTCCTAGTACAACATCAAAACCTCCCATTGGAATGGAAAGCATTGGGCTAGTCAATACATTTTCTCCCATGGATAGCTTGATATCATAGCAATTTCTAGAAAAATTTGTTGTTCCTCCATTTGCAACCATCACTTGACGCTCTGGTGTTGGATATAAGAAGAAATTCAATTCTTTTGCTACCTTACAATGAATAAAATTGTGGGTACTTCCTGAATCAATCAACACTATTACCTTTCTCTTCTTGATTTGTCCTTCTATTAATTGTTTGAGGAGTGGTAGTTCCTGCCAATGCATTACAAAATATGGTCAGATTAATTTCTTCTTTATATAGCCTTTGTTCCTGGAGTATATCCTCTTCTTTTGACCTTTCTTGCTCTTTTTCTTCTTCCTCTTCACAATCTATGTAGAATAATTTCTTCTGAGAACACTTAAGACCTTTAGTGTATTTTCTATCAAAACTGTAAAAAAGTGCTTTTGCTCATTTTTCTTCCAATTGTTGTGGTGTCAACCTTATAGGTCGTGGAAGACTAAGGGCAACAACACTTCCATATTTACAGTTGTGAGTGGTATGCTTCCTGGTTGCCATAATTTTTGTTTCCATTTTTCTTGCTAACCTGAATACCTTCTCTAATGAATCAGGTTCCCAAAGGTGAACATCATGTTGGATATTATCCTTTAAAGTCCCTATGAACACATCAATCCTATGCTCCTCTGCAATATTTTTTACCCTTACGTTCAATTTTTGGAACTCCTCAATGTGATCCATTATTGAACCCTTTTCTTTAAGACTTATCAATTGGCTAAAAAACGTGTTGCTTTTTGTATCCTGATAATGTGCTAGCAATTCTTTCGTAAAAATTGACCAAGTGATAATTGTTTTATGAGAGAAAAGCCATTGATACAATACAAACTGATTTGGTTCCAAGTATAAAGTTGCATTACGTAACTTTTGTGTGTTTTGCACATTATTGAGATCGAAAAATTTCTCCATCTGCAATATCCATGTTGCGGGGTCCTTGCCATCAAACTTCATCATATCGATTTTCGAAATATGGTGGGTCTTAGATCCCACATTAGATTCTATGAAATCATGATTAACATTTCTTTTGTTCACACCATGAGTTTCCTTTACTACCTTTTCACCATTAGAAAGTATTTCTTGTAGAAAATTTGTCAAATTTGTCTTCAAATCTATCTTCAAATCGTCCATCTTAGCTTCCATGCCCTTTCTCTTAGATTCCACGCCATTTATCTTATCTTATGTTAGCTATTGTGCAAGTGACACTTGTTGCACTTCGTCTTGTAATTTTGATATATCATGTAGCATTTCTTCCTCCTCTTCATGACTCATGCTAGAGCTTTCAGGTTGCTTACTAGGTGTCTACATTTTCTCTCCTCAGGGTATCAGTTACCAATAATAATGCTCTACTATGGCCTTTGAATTCATTCAAAATAATTTTTCAAACCAAGCTTGAGCAAAAATTTAAAAAAAATCTACACACCCTTTTTCACTTTGTAGGAGCTCAATATTGTCTCTTATGTATCTCAGTAATTTCGGATCATCCAATTATAAAATTGTGAACTACAGTAGCCGTCTGTGTCCTCTTTCCAATGCCACCAGTCTGATCCAAATTGGATTCTTCAAGGAAGAGTTATGCGAAATCTCCCACAATGCCCCGATTATAGACTAGTTTAGTAGAGCAAACTTATACGATGTGCCACAAATCACTATTTCGACCTTTGGCTCTAAGATATATACAAGAAACTACGGTCCATCCTCTTTCTGTACCTTCTTACAAAATTTCAATCTGATGCTCACAAAAAAATTTATGATGATTTTCCCTAGGTCACCTGTTTGGATTGTAATTCAGGGGTCTGCAAAAAGACCGACTTCCTCAGAAAATATCTCTGCAAATATAGCGTGAAAAGCTCTAAAATTCGGACCCCAGGTTCAACATGATTTCTTCTCAAATTGGTTTTTTTTAGTTTCTGAAACGTCGCAGAAAAAATGTTATATTGAATATGTCAGGATGACCAATTTGGAGCAGCGAAGCCCTAGAATCCAAAGCTCTGATACCAAATGTTATGAAACCAGCTCAAGCAAAACATAGGAAAGATATATCAATGCCTTAGAATTCAGCCCCTTCAAGGCATCAACCTCGTTTAGATTGCATAAATGAACAATTACTGGATGATTCAAATGACAAAACCTCCTTTCTATATATAGGAGTCTAAGAAGTCACAATATAACCCAGCCGACCTAACAATAATAATATAAAGCCACAAAAATAACAATAGAGGGATTCTATGGGGCATAGTAATAACAATATGGGGAAAATAAAGGCACAACAATATTAATAAGGAATACAACTACAATAGTAATGGGGAAATCACTCGTATTATAGGGACCCAAGACAATATTGTTCATATATGATCAAGGAAGAAAAAAAAATTAGCTAGCAACAAATTATGATGGGATTAATGTATATAACATTGACCTTCTAACAATGTCGAATGCAAATGCTGATTAGCAGTCAACACTTTCTCACTATGCTATGTTGAAATACATTGATAAGTATGCATCGAAGGCAGAAAAGAGGTATGAAAGTTATCATCATATGCTAACTAGAATTTCAAATTCTATTGGCACTTAGGATCATGCTTTATGTGCCTATATAAAGTTTCTTGTAGAAATGATTGTTGACCATGACATTGGAGCACAAGAAACATGACATATGTCGCTTAAGCTACCTCTTGCAGTTCATAGTCAGAAATTTGTTTCCTTAAATGTTGGAAGAAAGGTTTTTAGGAAAATATCAAGGGATGACTTGCAATGTTAATCCGAGAATACTTTTATTCAACATTAGTAAAAGAAGCCTTTTTTCCTTGAACATCTATCTTTGATAGAAACAACAAGATCTTGGATATTTGAAAACAAGGGTAAACAAGACCCATGGAAGCCTAGAGATGTTCACGCTATTGTTCGGGTTTGGCCATGGTTTTATTCTATTCTTGGTGAGGCTTCAAAAGAATTTGAAACCTTTTGCTGGAAAAAATTGCTATTGTACAGGCCATTTCATGACATTCCTGTAGAGATTGGCCTTTCAGCTGAAATTATTATTGAAAGTTGGAGGAATTTTCAATATTGAGGATGGCATGTTGATTGACACCCATCAATTATAAACAATATTGAAGATGAAGAAGATGGTGATTTTTCTAACCATTAAATGGATATTGAAAATGATTTTCAAGAACGACATAATTCTCTCGTTTGGTTCCACCAAATGATGTGAATGTTTCTGATCTTCACACCCTTGGTCAAAGGGACTTTGATATATCGTTTGATTGGGAAGGTACAACTATTTCTGATGATGTTGCAAAGGAGGTTATTAATTTTATAAGGAATGCAAAATCAATGGGTGGTATTGTTGACCTTTCAAATAGAAATTTGCATCTTCAAATTCTTTTTCAGAAAACCAATGACTTGTTATTGAAATTGTCTTGAGGAACTTTGTTGAATATGAGATTCATGAAGCTCTTCTTATGATTATTTAGGGCATTGTGGGCACTTGGAAGTCTTTTCTTATCCATTGTATTTTTGAAGCTCTTTTGAATTCATCAAGTGATGGATGAAGCCCTTTGCTTCTTCTTGCTCCAACATGAATAGCTGCTTTTAATAAACATGCAAAAACAATACACTCAGCTCTAAAAATTCCAATTAAATATATGCAACTACTACACGTGCAGTCACTTGCAGTATTCCAAGAAGAAATGTGGCATGTTAGAAATATATTGATTGATGAAACAAGCTTTCTAGGATCAAGGTTGTTTATGAAAATAGATGCTCAATTACGAGAAGCATTTCCAGAGAAAAGGAATTGTCCTTTTGATGGCAGATTCATCATCCTTGTGGGTGACCTTGGCCAACTGCCTCCTATCAGAGATAAGCCTTTTTATTCATGTAATACAAGAGGGAGCGTCTTGTGGAATGAATTCAACATTGTTGTCACTCTTGACACAATATTTCACCAACAAGGGAATAATAAGAAACAATCTTCTTTTTTTAGAGTCCTCAATAACATAAGAAACGTGGAACCCAATCTTGAAGATTGGGAGTTTCTTGTGTCTCGCGCTGATATGAGGTTGCATCCTACAGAAAGAGATTTATTTAATGTATTACTTCACATGTTTCCAAAAAATAATTTGGTCTCATTACATAATAGGCATATGTTAAAATCATTAAATTGTCCAATTGCATGATGTGTTGCTGAGTATTCAAGGCGTTCAGAAATCGGTGGTGTTGATGATGATCAATTAGACTGTGAAGTTTTGTTGTCTCGTGGTCAGTGTGTTATGTTGACATGTAATTTAAGGGTTGACGCTGGCTTGGTGAATGGTGCACTTGGTTTTGTTAAGGATATATTTTATCCACCTACCTCTCAACCACCTCAACTTCCAATGTTCAAAACTTTTGTTTTTTATAAGTATGTCAGTTTTCCATTTGATACAAACAATTGAAACATTGTCCCTATCACCACAATGATAAGAGGAAATCGAAAACAAATTCCTTTAGAGATGGCATGGGCTCTTACAATCCACAAGTCATAGGGATTGGCATTAGAATGAGTGTCAGTGGATATCGGGAATAAAGAGTAGCAAGGCCTTACCTTCATAACCATATCAAGGGTGAAATCAATAGATGGTTAATGCATTACACCACCTTTCTCTTTCCAATGTTATGCCAATATCAAATATGGCGCATATGTTACAATTAGGAAGAAGGAAGAGGAGTGATTGAAGTCCATATCACTATGAAATACAACTAATAACATTGTGACCTTCTTTATAGTTTTGAACTTCAATTTTGTAGTGGAATTATTTGATGTAAAGAAAACAAAAAATATATCTTAAGACTCAATGTTCTTTTTGTTGTTGCAATGTTGGTTAAATTGATTATTTTAAACACTAGTGTCTTTTTTATGTACAAAATTGTTTATCTCTGGTCTTAAAATGTCCTATTATGATTTTCTTCTTTGTATCCAATGCCTGTAATTTAGATGTGTTTTTTTCATCTACGTTCCTTTGCTCCAATGGGAGTGTTACTATTTTATATCTTTGTCTTGCATTTGTGAATGCTCTGGTCTTCTGTGTGGATCCCTTCACTTTGTTCACGTCTTTCGTAAATGAAAATATTGTTTACATTTATAATATTATTGTTGGGATTTCATGTTCTAGGTGTTTATATCAATATTCTTGATATTTATACTATTTACATCCTTGCCACATTTCCTGAAGTTTAACCTCATCGCAATCAGCCATCACTCCTTCCACAGTTATACGTATATAGTATATATCTTCATCGCCCCTTTCGCTCCAATATGCGATATCGGAGTGTTAACACATGTTTTAGCATTAAACCACTTTAACGCAAATATATGGACTTCATAGGAAACTCACTCTGAATCATATATAGCAAATCTGACATTTTATAGATTTTCAAATATAAGCTCATTGGTTCCAGCTCTCCAAGCCTTTCCATTGCGCACTCTGATATTTGCTTCCTTTGATTGCGATTTGTGATCAGATCTTCACCATCGATCTGATCCGCGATACAATGGTTGAGATTAAGTCGCGCAATCGCATATCGCTCAATCACAATGTCAGACTCGTTCCACTTCCATACACCGATCTCATATATTTACGGACCCGATAAGGATATAAACCATTCCCTATAATATTTCAAGTTCGGTACTTGATTCCGACTGTGTTTTTAACTGTTTCTTAGTGTAATTGGGTTTTCTGTTTGCATGAATTAAACTATATAATGACCTCGCCGATGCGATATTTTGCCTTCATGATATGATCTACGATCCGACAGTTCAGATTAAGTCATGCGATCACATATTCATGTGGGTTAATCAATCCATTGGGTTTAAAAAATTAATTCCTATTAATCCCTTGCCATCTTTTATCCCTTTGTTTTCTAATATTTTTCCTTTGCTTTATTAATTCCCAATGGTTTATAATATCAAATTATTAGTTTTCTTCGTTCTTCAACTTTTTAATATTAATATTTCCTTGGGTTCATATTCCCTTGCGGTTTTAGTGTTAATCCCTTGGGTTTATTGTTCCTTTGGGTTTATTATATCAATCCCTCGGGATCTTAGTATTAATCCCTTCATTTTATTACTCGTTTGGGTTTCCTATATTAATCCCTTGGGTCTATTATTCCCTTAGGTTTATAATATCGATCAGGGTAAACCATTTTCAATCATAACCAACCATTCTTGAATGTCACATTGTGACAAGGATTCTCTCACCATTAAAATAAATAATAATTCCTTGGGTTTGTTATTCCTTTGGGTTTATTATATCAATCCCTTGGGTTTATTATTCCTTTGGGTTTATTATATGATTCCCTTGGGTTTATTATTCCCTTGGGTTTATAATATTAGTCCATTTTGTTTAATAGTATTCACTTTGGTTCATAATCCCTTGGGTTTGTTATTCCCTTAGGTTTATAATATCGGCCATGGTAAACCATTGTCAATCATTGCCAACCATGCTTGAATGTGGCATTGTGACAAGGATTGTCTCAGCATGAAAATAAATAATAATCCCTTGGGTTTATTATTCCTTTCGGTTTATTATATCAATCCCTTGGGTTTATAATATTAGTCCATTTTGTTTAATAGTATTCCCTTTGGCTGATAATCCCTTGGGGTTTTAATATTAATCCCTTGGGTTTATAATATCAATTGCTTGGGTTTATTATTCCTAAGTCAAACATGGTTTATTAAGATGTTGAGCATGGTCCAACATGGAATTGTGATAAGGATTGTCTCAATATGAAAATCAATGATTGTCCATCATGTTTATTTCAATATTTATAATATTTTACTTAGGGTTTATATACATTGGGTTTATAATTTTGGTCCCTTGGGTTTAATATTATTCCATTGAGTTCATAACCTCTTAGGGTTTAAGTAATAATCCCTTCGTTTTATTATTCCTTTCAATTTCTCATATTGATCCCCTGGGCTTATTATTCCCTTAGGTTTATAATATCGATCATGGTAAACCATTGTCAATCATAGCCAACCATGGTCATCCACGCTTGAATGTCACATTGTCACAAGGATTTTCTAATCATGAAAATAAATGATGTTTATTTTAGAGTTTGTAATATTTATATTTGAATTTACGAATGTTGGGTTTATAATATTAGTCCCTTGGGTTTAATATTATTCCCTTGGGGTTTTGATATTAATCCCTTGAGTTTATTATTCATTTGGGTTTATAATATAAATCACCTGTGTATATTATTACCTCATGTTTATAATATCAATCATGTTCATACATGGTTGAATGTCACATTGTCACAAGGATTGTCTCACCATGAATAAATCATGTTTATTTTAGTCTTTGTAATATTTATATTTGGGTTTACAAATGTTGGGTTTATACTATTAGTCCCTTGGGCTTAATATCATTCCCTTGGGTTCATAATCCCTTGGGGTTGTATTATTAATCCCTTGGGCTTAATATTATTCCATTAGGTTCATAATCCCTTGAGGTTTTAGTATTAATCCATTGGGTTTATTATTCATTTGGGTTTATGATGTAAATAAGTTGGGTTTACTATTCCCTTAGGTTTATAATATCAATCATGGTCAACCATTGTCAATCGTAGCCAACCATGGTCAACTGTGTTTAAATCTTGCATTGTGACAAGGATTGTCACACCATAAAAATGAACCATGTCTATTTTAGTGTTCGTAGTATTTATATTTGGGTTTACCAATATTGGTTTTATAATATTAGTCCCATGGGTTTAATATTATCCCTTCAGTTCATAACCCTTTGGGGTTTTAATATTAATATCTTAGTTTTATTATTCCTTTGGGTTTATGATATTAATCCCTTGGGTTTATTTTTCCCTTAGGCTTATAATATCAATCTTGGTCAACCATGGTTGATTCTCACATTCTTACAAGGATTGTCTCACTGTCAAAATAAATCATGTTTATTTTGATGTTTGTAGTATTTACATCTGGGTTTCTGATTGTTGGGTGTATAGTATTAGGTCCTTCACCTTAATATTATTCCATTGGGTTCATAATTCCTTGGGCTTTATTATTAATCCCTTGGGTTTATTGTTCATTTTGGTTTATAATATCAACCCCTTGGGTTCTTTATTCCCTTTGGTTTCTAATATCAATCATTGTAAACAACTGTAAATCATAGCCAAACATGGTCAATCATGGTTGAATGTCGCATTGTGACAAGAATTTGATCACCATCAAAATAAGCCATCTTAATTTTAGTGTCTATAGGATTTATGTTTGGGTTTACCAATGTTGGGTTTATAATATTAGTCCCATGCTTGAATGTCACATTTTGACAAAGATTGTCTCACCATGAAAATAGAACATGTTTAATTTAGTGTTTGTAATATTTATATTTGGTTTTAAAAATATTGGGTTTATAATATTAGTCCCTTGGGCTTAATATTGTTCCCTAGGGCTCATATTCGCTTGGGGTTTTAGTATTACTCCCTTCAGTTTATTATTCATTTGGGTTTATAATTAGTGTTTGTAGTACTGATATTTTCCTTTACTTGATGTGAAGTTTATAATATTAGTCCCATAGGTTTAATATTATTCCCGTGGATTCATAATCCCTTTGGTTTTCGTATTTATCCCTTGGGTTTATTATTCATTTGAGTTTTTAATATCAATGCATTAGGTTTATTATTCCCTTTGGTTGATAATATAAATCATGGTAAAACATTGTCAATCATAGCCAAACATCATCAACCATGGTTGAATGTTGCATTGTGACAAGAATTTTCTCAACCTCAAAATAAACCATGTTTGTTTCAGTGTTTGTAGTATTTATATTTGGGTTTACCAATGTTGGTTTTATAATATTAGTCCCCTGGTTGAATGTCACATTTTGAAAAAGATTGACTCGCCATGATAATAAACCATCTTTATTTTAGTGTTTGTAGTGTTTATATTTGGGTTTAACAATGTTGGGTTTATAATATTAGTCCCATGGGTTTAATATTATTTCCTTGGGTTCATAAACCCTTGGGGTTTTAGTATTGATACCTTAGTTTTATTATTCCTTTAGGTTTATAATATCAATCCCTTGGATTTATTATTCCCTTAGGTTTATAATATCGATCATGGTCACCCATTGTCAATCATAACAACCATGGTCAACCATGGTTTAATGGCACATCGTGAAAAGGATTGTCTCGCCATGAAAATAAACCATGTTTATTTTAATCTTTCTAATATTTATATTAGGGTTTACCAATGTTGGGTTTATAATATTAGTCCCTTAGGTTTAATATTATTTCCTCAGGTTCATAATCCTTTGTGGTTTTAGTATTAATCCTTTGGGTTTATTATTAACTTGGGTTTATAATATCAATCATGGTCATATTTATTAATCTCTTGTATTTGTAATATCAATCCCTTGGACTTCTTGATCCCTTAGGTTTTTAATATTTATCCGTTGGCTTCAATGATTCCTTGGGCTTATAATATTAAACCATTGGGTTTATTAGTTCATCGGGTTGATGATATTAGTCCCTTCTGTTTATCTTAGGTTTTTGATAAAAAGAGATATTGGGGGTTAACCAAAATCCCTTTCCTTAAAAAAATATTGATCTTTGGGTTATGGCCCACTAAGCCTATCGGAAGCATTTCTTTAGGCCTTGAGCCTTTCAACCATGGAATTACATTAAATCGGAGCCATATAACTTTATCGAGGCTTTTATACTATTGGAAGCATTACATATAGGCCTTCAAGCCTTAAAAGCCATGTAAAGATTAACTTATGTACGCGGCTGCAATAACTATGAAAATATTTGGAATTATGCATATATCTTTTATAAAGAAAATATATAATAAAACATGCTTTTCCGCTTCCAATACATGCTCAACATAATTCACAAGGTATACTTCCCACAGATTCATCCTAGCCATTGATCTATGCCTTTCAAATCGGATGATCTACAAAGGTTTCTCGGTGGGACATAAGCCCAAAGAATACTTACTCGAAATGGGCAATTTCCTCTCTCCAACTGACTGCTACGTGTTAAATGCTGAGTGGAATCGGGTTGATTCCATTGAAAACCATCCACTGCTTTTGCTCCACCTGAAAACGGCCTTGTAACTTAAAAACTACCTTTTCACACACCTTATGGACCATATATATATATATATATAAAGTTTTATATGATGATTGCAGGCCTGTCGGGACTTTAAAAATATAATACATATATGCTTTAAGTCTGACCTTTTATATATATATTTTATAAGAGAAATTCATATAAAATAGCATAAACCACAATATATATGAATATCAATTCTTTGGAACCCGCGATAAGACAGATGCACTAATTCATATAAAATATAGCGTATCAACTATCGGATCCAAAATCCAATCACTCATCGCAATTACCGCTTTCATATATATATATATATATTATATATATATATATATATATATATATATATATATATATATATATATATATGTTGTCTTACGGACCTGCCATAATTATAAAACAATAATACATATTGTTTCGAGTCTGTCATCGCAAACCACGATCGGCGGAACCTACATGCATGCATATAAAGTGATTTCAACACAGCGGACCTGGCGAATGTTTAAACACATTGTATATATTACTTGGGGTCCGTCCCACCCATATGACAATCTGTGGAGTCTTATACACATAATATAAGTGCTTTACATTGTTTCGGACCCGCCGTCATTATAAAATATGGCATATATATTATTGAGTCCGGTGTTAATGTTTTAACACTTGTTCCGTTGTTTTCCTTTGTAAAATTCGATATGTTTCTCCATTTCTTATATATTTTGATTTTCGATATACTTGTCTTATCTTTTTTTCAAAATATTTTTCAAATGATTTTAAGTGAAACAATTAATATATTATTATTATATAATAATTGTATTTGTATATTGTTATAATAATATAATAATTAATTAATATATATTAGGATTTTATATAATTATTATAATATTTATATAGTAATATATATAAATAATCTAGTTGTTAATATTTATATAGTTATTAATAATTGTAAATACTAAGAATAATTAACACTATGTATACAAACCCTAAGATAAATATTAAAAATACTAAGCCTAATAATAATAATAAATAACAATAAATAATAATAATAATATGAGTTTAGGTTTAATATGATATTATATAATAAATCATAAACGTAATAATTATATAGGAATATAGTTGTTATTATTGTATAGTTATTAATTATCATAAATAATAAATAATTGTCTTTATCGTTCTTATTATAAAAATATATTATAATAATATAATATTATTATAATATTATAATCGAATATTATCAATTACTATGTAAATATTAACAACCGATTATTTCTATATATTATTATATTAAATATTATAATAATAATATAAACTCCTAATAATTTGATAATAATAGTGATGATATTAATATGATAATTTGGTAATTATGTTTCTAATGATGATGATCATCATCATGGTTAATGACCACTGAGACCAAACTTTGGTCTATCGGTTCTAAAGAAACAAATTATTTAGTTTGATTTAGGATTTTATTCCTATGCTCAAAAAGCTTGGAGAAAGCCCCGAGCTCACAATAATTTTGAAATCGTGAAAGGCTAGGAAGGTCATGATGCAGGAGCATCAAGACCCTCTTCATTTGTAAATATGGAATAAAAAGAGGGGTATGATAATTTTAAATATTTTGTTATTTTTAATAAAATAGGGAGTGTTTTTAGGCATAAAGCAGTGAATGTGGATCATTATGGGATAGGGAAAGCTTTTCTATTTTAGAACAGGGAAAAAGATGGGAAAAAGCCTCAAGATGTGTTTTACCATATGTATGCATTTCATGTACACTCTTAGAGCTTTTAGTTGAGTGATTCTAGATCATGCTTAGTTTTATAAATTAGGAATCCTCAAAGACATTGAAGATCAGAGAGAGTGAGAGAGAATGAGTGACTATGAAGAATAAGAGGCCATGAATAGGCCATGATTTCTCTTGTAAATAATTTATTTCTTAATTAATTATTTCAGTGATTTGTGTGCATATGTATTGTCTAGAACTTTCAGAACTTTTAACATTTATTAGGGATAATATGATGGCTTTAGTATGGTTTGGAATTCACTAAATGCTCTATTTGCCCACATCACGTAGAGATTCAGCTGTTGGATGGTTTGAATTCTACAGTGATGGTTTGAAAGCTTTCATATGAGATTTAATAGTCTTATGATCATTGTGAACCAATCAAGTTTCCACGAGAGAGATTCTAAAAGATCCTGGTTTTGTAGGCCAGCCTTTCATCAGGTGGTATCAGAGCAGGAATAGCTCTTTTTGAAGTTACACATTGTTTTTTTTAAGTTAATTGCATGTGATTTTTGGAACTGATGAATACTGTAGCAGAGAGTGCAGTGATCAAGGAGTCCAGCAAGGGATTCTAAGTGAATGTGGTAGAACCTAAAGATTCAACAGAGGTTGAATAAAGTTGCAGATGAGAGAAGCCTACAGGAGCAGTAGAGGATGCTCGAAAGGTTCCAGCAGAGGACCAATGATTACCAAAAGAACAGATCCGGAGGGAAGGATTCGTGAGGTAAGTGGCAGCAAGAGAGTTTGCTTTGGTAGAGGCTTCATGGAACTCATAGGTGAGGAACTCATGGCGAAGGAGATGACTACTGAAAGTCATAAAGGAGAGAGCAGAGGTTCAGAAAGTGGCCACAAAAGAAAGAAGGAGAAATATGCCAAGGCGAATGGCATAAGATAGCAGTTGACTCAGGAAGAGTATGAGAAAGAGAAAGCTGAGATAACAGTTCATCTTGAGCTTTTGATGAATTTTTTGCAGGAAAATGTGAAAGACCAGAGACATGGTTTACTGCTGAGGAAGAGAGTGAAGTGGCAGAGGCTACAGCAGAAAAGAGATTTACAGATAAGAATGCAATTAATAGGGGAGCTGAGGAAGCTTGAGCAGATGATGGATGTATAGTTGAGATGGGAAGAACTCAGAGCAGCTGAGTTGGAAGAGGAGGTTTCCATTGGTGAAATTAGAGAGGAAGCAGTCAAGACTGAAAAGACTTGTGATTTAAAAACTAATGAGTTGTGCATGTTTGCAGGTACAGAACAGGGAGATGAACAAGCTTTAGAATTTGTCCAAGAAGAGTTGAATCTGAAGGCTGTTGATACAGAAAAAGAAGGACCAGCTGATGATGAAGATGTGGAAAATCATGTGAAGTTTCCAAGTTCTACTCCTAAGGAAGTTGTTGAATTGTATAGAAAACTAGATCGCGAGAGAAGAGAGTTGGAAAAACAGAGGACTTATGTGCAGCTGGTGAATGCAAATCAACATATTGATGTGCTGACAGAGAACGTTGAGGAGAAATTTGAACCAGAGAAAAAAGTTGCATATGAAATTGCAGGTGATGAGCCAAAGCATGTTGAAAAGGGACATGAAGTTTGGGAGGTAGCAACATCTATGGCAGCAACAGCAACAACATCCATAGTGACAGCTAGAGCAACATGTGGGGCGACATTTATGGTGGCACTTGAGGCAACAGTGGTAGCAGCAAAAGAGGCACTGATGCCTTATGTTTTTTATTCTAACAATTGTTTTGTGAATACAGGTTTTATTGAAGATGCTGGAAAAAGTCTATTAGACAGAGAAATTGCATTGATGAAGCAGATGATGGTGAAAGAATCCCGGAAGAGACCAGCAACAGTGAAACAAAGGAGAAGCAGCAAGAGGAAGACATCAGAAGATTACAAGAGTGCAACTAGTGGAGCAAAGCAACATAAGGTGTGGAGACCTGGAGAACAACAACATACAAAAGCAACGGCAAATGGAAACTTGCAGCACAAGGTGTGGGATCCAGGCATACACAGATCTGAACACATGATCGGGAGATCATGATTAATTTTAAGGTTGGGTGTATGATGCAGGAGCATCAAGACCCTCTTCATTTGTAAATATGGAATAAAAAGGGGGGTGTGATAATTTTAAATATTTTGTTATTTTTAATAAAATAGGGAGTTTTTTTAGGCATAAAGCAGTGAATGTGGATCATTATGGGATAAGCAAAGCTTTTATATTTTAGAACATGGAAAAAGATGGGAAAAATCCTCAAGATGCTTTTTACAATATGTATGCATTGCATGTAGACTCTTAGAGCTTTTAGTTGAGTGATTTTAGATCATGCTTAGTTTTATAAATTATGAATCCTCAAAGACATTGAAGACCAGAGAGAGAGTGAGAGAGAATGAGTGAGTATTGAGAATAAGAGGCCATGAATAGGCCATGATTTCTCTTGTAAATAATTTATTTCTTAATTAATTATTTCAGTGATTTGTGTGCATATGTATTGTCTAGAATTTTCAGAACTTTTAACATTTATTAGGGATAATATGATGGCTTTAATATGGATTGGAATTCGCTAAATGCTCTGTTTTCCCGCATCACATAGCGATTCAGCTGTTGGATGGTTTGAATTGTATGGTGATGGTTTGAAAGCTTTCATATGAGATTTAATAGTCTTAGGATCATTGTGAACCAATCAAGTTTCCAAGAGAGAGATTCTAAAAGATCCTGGTTTTGCAGGCCAGGCTTGCATCAAGTCAGTATTGCGACAGAGATTATGAAACTGATATTTTATTTGGTTGTACATGAGGCACTCTAAGATGAAGTGGTTTTCATCCTCGATGTTCCTATTGTCACAGAGATGGCAGATCCTTTCCATCCATGGTGTTTTAGGAACTTCCCAACGACCTGTTTCACTATGGAGCTCATGAGAGTTCATTCTTATCATTAATATATTAATTTTCTTCTTCGAGCTAGTTAAAACATAGAGATACTTTTGATCTTGTAGGGTGGGGTTGATGACCTTCTTATAATAACTTAATTTTCTTTTAGCTACTAAATCTTTCTCACACCACATTTTTTCTTTGAGCTTAGAAGTAACAATATTTTTAATGTTATTAATGTTTTGCAATGAATCATTCTCATTGATCTCCCAATGCTTTAACGAGTCCCTCATGTCTTTATACCAACCCTGCTTGAGCCTTAGGTGGTTTTTGCTAGAATTTAAAGCTAGCTTAGGAAGTCTATGGTCTCCTATGTTATTGAGTTTGTGCTTGTACACCAGAAGCCTAGTGTTAGCTAGGCTCTTGATAGGGGAAAGACCTACTTCTATAAGGAGATTAGGATAGGGTATATTTCTTTTAATTTTCAGGTTATGCATAATAAAACGCTTCTGGATTTGCTCAATCTTGCTCCAGGATTCTCTAGAGATGCTGTAATCCCAGACCTCACATTCATACAAGATAACAAGCGTGACTAAAGTTTCAAAGAGGAACTTCTTTTTATCTAACATTACGAGGTTTGCCATTTTACAATTATTTTCAAGACCGAAATAAGCTTTCCATCGCCCATTAATCCTTTTCTTAATGTTATAGTTCCAGTTGAGTGTTATGGAACCAACTCACAAAAATATAGAAACGATAGATTAACGCCTTAGAATTTAGCCTCTTTGAGGGGGAAACCTCCTTTACATTACACAAATGAACAATTCTTGGATCATACAAATGAAAGGCCCTCCTTTCTATATATAGGAGTCTAAGGGGTCATAATATAATCAGAGTCGGCATAACAATAATAATTTAAGGGCACAATAATAACAATAGCAGACTTCTATGAGGCATAATAGTAATAATATGGGCACTAAATGGGTACATCAATATAACAAGGGGGTTGTACTAATAACAATAATGGGTTACACTAGTAGTATAAGGGCCTAACATTGAGCTTGTCATGAATACCAATTCCTAGGTACTTGTAAGAATACACTTCCTCCATGTTATTATTGTCATACATAAAATTAGCGTAAGTGTCCTTCTCGGATTTGATAATAATAATGTTTATTTTATCAGCGTTAATAGTCATACCCATGGTAGAGAAAAAATCCTTAAGGAGGCTAAGTTTCTTATCAAGATCAAATGGGCACCTTGGGAGAAGAACAATATTGTTAGCATAGAGAAGAAGGATAATGAATATCCCAGGTAAGATCATGCCAACACATCTTGATTCCTCTAAATACCCTTCAAGCTTGTCAATGTAAATTCCAAATAGAGTAGGGGAGACGGGGAAACCTTGTTTAACTTTGATATTACATTAATATCTTTCGACCACCCCTCATTGCTTTTTAGCTTGGTAATTTCATTCTCATATAATCATTACGGCATTCCTCCACAATGATCCTAAGCATAACGAGGTGGTCTATTGTTGAGTGATGCCTTCTAAAACCTGCTTGGCCTTTAGGTTGCTTACCTTCACTTTCAAGCCATATGCTCAACTTATTTTCAAAAATAATACCATATAACTTGGCTATGAGAGGGCTAATTATAATTGTCCGATAATTAGAGGGGTTATTTGTATCTCCACTTTTAGAAATAGGGATAATGAGGCTCTCAGTCCATGGTTTAGGGAACCCTTGCTTGACTGCTTGATTGAAAATCTTGTGAATGTGTGGGATGAGGATAGGACCTCCAATTTTTAAGATTTCTTCTTGGTAACCCTCAATGTCCTTAGCTTTATCATTTGCTAGGCGACTAATACCAAAATCAGTGTTTTCTAACGAGAAAAGTTCTTTCGATGTGAGCAGGGTTTCAAATTTATTCATGACATTTGGAGATCCATAAAGATTTTTAAGATGGGAATTCCAATCATGTAAAGCAATTTTAATATTATCTTTAGTTTTCCTATTCAGAATCGACCTCCAACATTTCTTAGGAGCTACCTTAGAGAGGTGTAAAAGATTTTGTTGTCTTTTACAAATGTACTGCCTCTTTTCCCTTTTAGTTAGGGCTTTGTATATTTTTATCTTGCCCCTTTTAAGAGATTCATCAACAACTTCCTTAATTACTTTCCTCGCAGTTTTACAATCTTTGTCATACCATGGGTTGGTTTTGCTATTTCTTTTATTGTTTGAAACTTCAATTGACAACTTGTTAATAGAATATGAGAGGGTTGTGGTAAAATTATGATAGAGGTCTTCTATGTAGTCTATTCTAGATAAAGGAAACAAATTAGTTTTTAATTCATTTAGAAAGATATCGTTTTTATTTCTATCAATTATTAATTTATTTTATCTATAAGGATTATTTTCTGTGGGATCTCTATGCATGAATAAATTGAGAGTTATATGTAAAGGCCTATGATCAGAGCCATGCTCATGGTTGTTTAAGATGTCAAATTCTATTATTTCATTGAATAAAGGGAGATCAGGAATAACATAGTCTACCATGTTGTTCCCAAGCCCATGGATGCAGGTCATCTGGCTAGAGTTGGGCCATTTCTTTAGACCATTGCAAATTATGATATCCTGAGCACTACAAAACTTGACTAGCTCCAACCCAAACAAATTCTCCTCGAGGTCTTCAGACCTCCTTTTGTACCTACTAGCTAGATTAGTGTCTTCGTCTAACGAAAGAGGATTAGGGTTGGAATGATTGCTCAGAATAATAGCTTGGTTGCTTGAAGTTCGAGTATTAAATTCACCTGTTGAAGGATATTGCCTTCATCCCTTAGGCTAGAAATATCATTCTGTAAACCATTGTAAGGATTGTTTTTATCTAGATTTCTTTTCTTATAGAAGTTAGAATTTAGGGGGGAAATAACATATTTTTGTGTAGATATATTTATTATTGATGTCAGTGATTTCTATCCAACTATATTGGTTGTAAGGGTCGTTTTTATAAATCCTAGCATGGGGGGAGATGTTCTTCTGAATCTAACAAGCTATTCCCCCAATGCCTCTATGAGAGGATCACTTGTTGCAAGTAGACCGTAGCATAAAGCGATCAATGTTAGGGAGCTTAGATTCTTTGTGCACCCAAGTTTGAACAAGAAAAATAATATCGACATCGTTTGAGATCCAACTTAGCTTGGGGCCTTTGTTCCATGGAAAGCCTCAGCGGTTCCCAAAAAGAATCCGGAGCATGTCGAATTGCTATTTATTACTATATTTTTGGTTTCTATCTATATTATTATCATCACATAATAATAATTAATATTATTAATCAAATAATATATGATTATGTTATAGATAATTATTATTATATAATATAGATTATAATCAGATATTAATAATTACCTAGTCAATATATTATTATTATTATGTTTTTAATTTTACATTATTAGATTATTAAATACTATAAATTAATTCTACTATTATTATGAGCTATTCTTATTATCACTTAATAATATTAGATTTTATAATTATTTTTTTATAATATTCATATAATATTATACGGTAATATATATTATATATATATATTATCTTCGTCTCTTAATATTTATTATAACTTATTCAATAATCCTTATAATACTACATAATTAAGTTAACCCTATGCATACAAAACCCTAACGATAAAATATTAAAAATAATAATAATAATAATAATAATAAATTATAATAATACGATGAGTTAGGTTTTAATATAATATAATAATCATTAAATATTATTATATATAATTAGTTGATTTAGTTAGTTAATTATCATTAATAATAATAATTGGTTTTATTGTTCTTATTACAAAAAATACATTGTATTAATTTATGTATATTTATTACTATTATATTCTGTTCATATTATTTATGATGATGGTGTGGGTCGGTTGGTTGGGTTGTGTAACGTTCGCACTGAGACCAAACTTTCTCTATCAGACCTAAAGAAACAAATTATTTAGTTTGATTTAAGATTTTATTTCTATGCTCAAAAAGCTTGGAGAGACATCTCCCAAGCTCACTATAATTTTGACACTAGAAAAGGCTAGTAAGCTCAGTATTGCGAAAAAGATTATGAAACTGAGATCTGATGTGGTCATAGGCGGGGCATTGTAGGAGGAATTGGTTTTCATCCTCTATGTTCCTATTCCAACAAACATGGCATATTCTTTCCATCCATGGTGTTTTAGGAACTACCCAATGACCTGTTTCACTATGGAGCTCATGAGAGTTCATTCTAATCTTCGCTAAATTAATTTTCTTCTCTGAGCTAGTTAAAATAGAGAGATACTTCTGATCTTCTAGGGTGGGGTTGATGAAATTCTTATAATAACTTAATTTTCTTTTAGTTGCTAAATTTTTTCACACCATATATATATATATATATATATATATATATATTTAATATATATATCTATATTGGAACTTGGAAGTAACAATATTTTTAATGTTATTAATGTTTTGCAATGCATCATTCTCGTTGATCTCCCAACGGTTTAACGAGACCCTCGTGTCATTACACCATCACCATTTGAGCCTTAGGTGGTTTTGGCTGGAATTTAAAGCTAGCTTAGGAAGTCTATGATCTCTTATGTCATTGAGTTTGCGCTTGTACAATAGAATCCTAATCATAGCTAGGCTCTCGATAGGGGAAAGACCTACTTCTATAAGGAGAATAGGACAGCATGTATTACTTTTAATTTTCAGGTTATACGTTATAAAACGCTTATGGATTTGCTTAATCTTTCTCTAGGATTTCTAGAGATGCTGCAACCCCAAACCTCACATCCATATAAGACAACAACAATGACTAAATTTTCAAAGATGAACTTCTCTTAATCCCACAGTATGATGTTTGTCACTTTACAATTATTTTCAAGACCAAAATAAGCTTTCCACCCCCCATTAATCCTTTTCTCAATGCTATAGTTTCAGTTGAGCTTGTGATGAATATCAATTCCTAGTTACTTGTAAGAATAAACTTCCTCCAAGTTATTATTGTCATACATAAAATTAGCGTAACTGTCCATCTTGGATTTGATAATCATAACTTGTGTTTTATCAGTGTTAATAGTCATACCCATGGTAGAGCAGAAATCCTTAAAAAGCCTAAGTTGCATATCAAGATCAGATGGGCACCTTGCGGGAAGAATTTGGGTTATTAATAACTATAAAAATATTAACAACCAAATTATTTATATATATTTATTATATAAATATTATATTAATATTATAAATAATTATATAAACTCCTAATATATATTAATTAATAATAAGAATAGCTCATAATAATATTAGAAAGGAATAGAAGAATAGAGAGGAATGAGATGGGTGGTTGAATCCATTTGAAGGACCAAGTAATGTTTTGGAGGGACATTAATTAAAGAACCTGTAGAGTTACGCTCGGGAGGCAGCTGCATCGCGTAATGGTGGAAGGATGAGGAAACCCAAAATAAACTAAACCACAGAGAAATCGTTCAAGAGTGGCATAAAAACCAAGTGAAGAGAAGTGAAGCACTAATTCTTATCAGTCGTTGGATTTTTACGATCAACGGTCAGGATGAGATCGCAAGAGCAGAGTGGAGTTTAATATCTCATCCGAGGAAAGTAGTGGGAACAAAGAACCATGGTCCTAAGCTTGAACGATTGCGATAATGCGATGAAGCATGGACCATTGGATCACAGTTTGATCAATGACATAGATCTAATCGCTGATCGCATATGTTGCAAGTTAAGTGATAGTAGTAATGGAATGCCAACATGCGAAGTTGTGATGAGTTGATTGAGCGATAGCCGATAGTGATAGATCGAAGATTGGAGCACTCAAAGGTTGGGATGTAAAGGAACAGTGCATGAAAAGGCTTCAGGGAACGAACATGACAAAGATATAGATGTGGGTTTATAATATTTGCGTTTACAAACCTGGAATTATTGCAAATCAGAAGTGGAAGGGTTCATGAGTAGTACGACCACGAAGGAGCTATTGCGATTACTGATAAACCTAACCCTTGGAAACTATGCAAAGGATTTGGAAAAGGCAGAAAGAGTGAGTTCACATATGTTTATATGTATTCTTTTATAAATGGATAAAAGAACGATAAAGGGTTTTGTGGTTAAGTCTGGGATAATCAAAGCTATAGTGTGGGAATCAGTTATATGTGCAGCATAATGATTAACAAAGTTTTATAAGGGTGAATGAGTCTCGATATCAAAGTTATAGAAGGTTATGTTGAGTTATAGAGGAGAAGAATAGAGAGGAATGAGATGGATCATTGAATCCATTTGAATAATCAAGTAATGTTTTGGAGGAACATTAATTAAAGAACGTGTTAGCTCTCCTACATGTTCTTGATCTTCAAAGAGTGGAAGTAAGCTCGGTCCTTGGTTTCCTGAGCAGAAGAGGTCTGCACCAGTTATCATCCTCGCTTACTCCCATTTCACCGCGCTACCTCCATTTTATCCCTTCACTCTGCCTATATTCTCATACTCCTGCAGTCTTTGTTTTCCTCCATTCCCCAAATAAACTCTCTGAAATCTACCATAGCCCTTTTTAGCCCCATTCCTCAAGCGCAAAGTTCAAACCTTCCATAAGACTTAACCTTATAACTTAGCGGTTTTGTAACTCATCGCAATCGTAGCTTTCGGGAGGTCTTTTATAAGCCATGCCTTCGACATCACCGATTGCCCCTATTGGATCTGATATGATTATAAACCGCAGCTAATTCCTTATCAGGTCTGGGCTTGAGTCGCTATAGCAAATCACAATGCATATGTATAAGGCTATGCCCCTTATCTCCTGCTAACGTGATATTGTGATCGCTCCTTCGCCATCCAATCAGTCCCGATGATCCAATGCCCCACACTCTGCAAAACAATCTCCACCGTCTGATCATCCACCAAGGATTCTGACGGCATCCGCTTCCCCTGCTGCCATAACTTAACTGAGCGTCAACTCATGATAAATTGGTTTCCTCCCTATCCTATCCGCCATGCATCAGACGATGATTGTGATCACTCGCCCCTGTACAATTACCGCTCCCCTTCAAAAGTGGTGTGACCAATCCTGCTTCTACTTGTTCCCTCTCGCTTGTTTCTTTCCACTAGTTTCCTCTTCCATCCATTCACTTGACCTAACGACTGATGTCTAATACCCGGCCTACTCATGCATCTGCCATGCAATCATTATGCCTTTGACCTATATCATACATCCAAAAGGACGAAGGTGGCGAGTGTTTAATACCTGACGCATTTCATCCCCGACAACTGCATTCAAGGAACATAATGGCTAAGAAGAGAAAGGACAAGCCTCAAGTGGTTAAACACATTTATCAGTTCTGGAACTTCTCCGATACTACACTCCACCTGTTCGAGAAGGACAACAGAGCACTAGAGAACATCAACATTCATTCATTAAAGCATGCAGATCAAAGAAAAGACCCCATCAGAGAGTTAAAGTAGTTAGTGGTCCTTTATGACCCCTCCATGGGTAGAACAACGTAATATCTTTGTAATGAAACTCTATATATACCGAGAAAATAGATGTATTCTAGGAAATGGGTTAATGGTTGTAGTCTTGATGTAAGGTTCAAGTTCTGGAGACTGTAACTACTCTGATACTTGCAGCATCTGGTCTTCATTTTCAGCTAATACAAGCTTCTTTTGTTGTTAATTGCTCACTTTCCACTTCTATTCTATTCTAGGTTGTGCCTCTTATGCATTTGTTCATGTGCTCTTGATTTTTAGCATTACTAGGGCTGTCATCCCACCTTTGTGTTGAAGTCTAGTATGTATCATTGAATATGTTATGCAAGTTTCTATTTACTTAGTGCCAGAGAGTTGTCATCTTGTCTATGCATTAGGAAATAGGTTTGCAAACCTCTTTACTGGTTGCAAATGACCATCACATGGTCTTGTGCATCTGCTAGTGTTGTTAGTACTCTCGATGTTCACCTAATCCTCAAACTGTGAGTAATTGGTGGTCTAAATCCTTGTAGTCTGGGGGTGTTCACCCATGTGTGGAGTTAAGCATAGTAGAAGTGGTTATCTAGCTTGGACAAGCATCATTCCTTCCATTCATCAATTTCCAACATTTTGTTGAGTTTTGTAATGTTCCTAAGAATCTCCAAGATACAACCTAGGAGAGTTTCTTGTTGTGATAACATCAATTGGCACCATTGCTAGGGAGAGTAGATCGAGGCTCAGCTTCCCTGGGAAAACAACACAGTTCCAAGCTTTGATGATAGACAAGGTTTGGACACATTTCTAGTTGTAATCATCTATCTAGCGAATCCACTGGAGGAAGTCCAACCTTCGCCGACTCTACATTTTAGTCCTGGCTTAGTTTGTGAGATATATTCAAAGAAATCCTCAGTAATCACCAACTGTTCCAATGCCTAATCCCGTGAATATTGTTAAGCCGGAGAAAACTTTGCAGAAAGGAGGATCAGGATAAGGTAAGCCCAAGAAGTCTTAAGGATCACTGCAATAGAAGGCCTATAGTTAAGAATACACAATCTGAAGATCTAGGGCCTAATATTGCTAGTGAAGAATTACCTCCAAAGATTCATACGGATCCTCACTCATTTTGTTCCTAGATGAGAGCATCCAAAGAGGGGGAAAATTACAAACCCTCTCTACCTAATAAGATTAAATGCTCTAAAATCGCTGAGGTATAGGATCAAATCAACCCCATTTTGTAGATTTTTCACGAACCAGCTGATAGGCCAGCTGAGAGAAAGGGATACAATTTTGGTGGCCCAGTAAATGGGCAGTTTTTGAAGATTTAAGCTTTCAAGCCTTAATGTCGTAATTGTGTTCTTTTCAGCATAGACTTAATTAGACTCCATTCCCAATGGAATACTAGGCAATATTTTTAACCTCATTTTGTATGAAGGAATTGGTCTTCAGTTCTTGAGACCAAACAGGGAAGGTCTCATCCCTACAAGGAGCCAGTGTTAGCTCTGCTACATGTTGCTGATCTTCAAAGAGTGGAAGTAAGCTCGGTCCTTGGTTTTTTGAGAAAAAGAGGTCTGCACCAGTTATCGTCCTCACCTCCCTTTCACCCAACTGCATCCATTTTATCCCTTCACTCTGCCTATATTCTCATACTCCTCTAATCTTTGTTTTCCTCCATTCCCTGAATAAACCCTCCAAAATCTTCCATAGCCCTTTTTAGCCCCAGCCCTAAAGAGAAAATTTCAAACCATCCATAGGACCTGACCTTATAACTTAGCGCTTTCATAACTCATCGCAGTCGCAACTTTCAGGAGGTCTTTTATAAGCCATGCCTTCAACATCACTGATCGCCCCTATTAGATTCGATATGATTATAAACCACAACTAATTCCTTATCGGGTCCGAGCTTGAGTCGCTATCACAAATTGCAATGCATATGTATAAGGCTATGGCCCTTGTCTACTGTCGACATGATATTGCGATCTCTCCTCCGCTGTCTCATTAGTCCTGACGATCCAATGGCCCACGGCCCACAAACCAATCTCCATCGTCTGATAATCCACCAAGCAGTCGGACAACATCTTCTTCCCATGTTGCCATAACTTAATCGTTTGTTAACTCACGATAAAGAGGTTTCCTCCCTGTCCCATCCGCGTCGCATCACCCGATGATTGTGATCACTTGCCCCTGTACAATTATCACTCCGCTTCAAAAGTGGTTCGATCAATCCCGCTTTCGCTTGTTCCCTCCTGCTTGTTCCCTTCTGCATGTTTCCTTTGCCATCCATTCACTTGACACAATGGCTGATGTCTAATCCTCGACCTGCTCATGCGTCCACCTGCAGTCCGAAAGGTGGCCAGTGTTTAATTCCCGGTGCATTTCATCCCCAATAACTGCATTCAAGAAAGAGAATGGCCGAGAAGAGAAAGGACAAGCCTCGAGCTGTTAAACACATTTATCAGTTCTAGAACTTCTCCCATACTATGCTCCACCTATTCGAGAAGGACAACAGAGCATCAAAGAATGTCAACATTCATTCATTAAAGCATGCAGATCGTAGTAGAGACCCCATTAGAGAGTTAAAGTGGTTAGTGGTCCATTATGACGCCTCCATGGGTAGAAAAATAGAATATATTTGTACTAAAACTCTATATATAACCAGAAAACAAATGTAATCTAGGAGATGGGTTAATGGTTGTAGTTTTGATGTAAGGGTCAACTTCTCGAGACTGTAACTGCTTTGATACTTGTAGCATCTAGTCTTCATTTTCAGCTAATACAAGCTTCTTTTGTTGTTAATTGCTCACTTTCCACTTCTATTCTATTCTAGGTTGTGCTTGTTATGCATTTGTTCATGCGGTCTTGAGTTTTAGCATTAGAGGGGTTGTCATCCCACCTCTGTGTTGAAGTCTAGTATGTATCATTGAATATGTTCTGTAGGTTTTTGTTTACTTAGTGCCAGAGAGCTATCATCCTATCCGTGCATTAGGAAATATATTTTTAGACCTCTTTATTGGTTGCATTCGACCATCACATGGTCTTGTGCATCTGCTGGTGTGGTCAGTATTCTCCATGTTCACCTAATGCTCAAACTGTGAGTAATTCTTCGTCTAAAGCCTTGTAGTCTCGGGGTGTTCACTCATGTCTGGAGTTAAGCATAGTAGAAGTGGTTATCTGTCTTGGACAAGCGTAATTCCTTCCATTCATACATTTCCAACATTTTTTTGAGTTTTGTAATGTTTCCTAGCATCTCCGAGATACAACCTAGGGGAGTTACTTGGCGTGATAACAGAACCTGCTGACTTAAGCTCCGAAGGGAGTCACATTGCATAAGGGTGGGAGGATGAGGAAACCCAAAATAAACCAAACCACAAAGAAATCATTGAAGAGTGGCATAGAAACCAAGCAAAGAGAAGTGAAGTGCTAATGCTCAACAATCGTTGGATCTTTACGATCAACGATCACGATGAGATCGCAAGAGGGGAGTGGAGTTTAATATCCCATTGGAGGAAAGCATTTGTAAAAAAGAACCCTGGCCCCAAGCCTAAGCGATTACGATAAAGCGATGAAGCATGGACCATTGGATCACATAGTTGATCAACAGCAGAGATCTAATCGCCGATCGCATATCGAGTAAGTTAAGTGACAACAGTAATGAAATGCCAACATGCAAAGTTGCGACGGGCCGATTAAGTGATAGCTGATAGCCATAGATCAGAAATCAGAGTGATCGAATATCGGGATGTAAAGGTGCAACATGCGAAAAGGGCTTCAGGGAGTGGACCCGGAAAAGTTATAGAGGTGGGTTTATAATATTTGAGTTTACAAACTCGACATTATCACAAATCGGAAGTGGAAGGGTTCATGGGTAGTATGATCGCAAAGGACCTATTGCGATTAGCAATAAAGCTAAGCCTTGCAAGCTATGCAAACTCTTTGGAGAAGGTGGAAAAGGTGATTTCACATATGTTTGTGTATTATTTTATAAATGGATTAAAGTGCGATATAGGGTTTTGTGGTTAGGTCCGAGATAATCAAAGCTATAGTGTAGGAAGTGGTTATATGTGTGGCATAAGGATTAACGAAGGTTTATAAGGGTGAATGAGTCTCGATATCAAAGTTAAAGAAGGTGATGTTGAGCTCTAAGTCCTTATAGAAAGGGAATGAAGGGTTATATTATAATTGGGGCTTAATAAAGCATTCTACATAGGGATTTATGAAATGGGCCTCAAACCATTAGGTATTGAATATTTAACTCTTTAGAGAGTTAAAGATTCCTGGAGATAATAGAATTTGTGCGTGATCTGTGTACACTGTGTGTATTCGCCCATTTGCAATGTCAAATAACTATATAAATATTATCAAACACATTAAGATTATTAATAACTATATAAATATTAACAACCATATTATTTATATATATTATTATATAGATATTATATTAATAATATAAACTCCTAGTATATATTAATTAATAATAAGAATACACAAGAGAAACATAAAGATGACCATGATTGATATTATAAACCCAAGTTAATAATAAACCCAAAGAATTAATACTAAAACCCCAAGGGATTATGAACCGAAGAAAATAATGTTAAACCCAAGGGACTAATATTATAAAACCAACTTTGCTAAACCCTAATATAAATATTAGAAAGACAAAAATAAACATGGTTCATTTTCATGGTGAGAGAATCCTTGTCACAATGTGACATTCAATCATGGTTGGCCATGGTTGCCTATGACTGACAATGGTTGACCATGATCAATATTATAAACCTAAGTGAATAATGAACCCAAGGCATTGATATTATAAACCCTAAGGAATAATAAAACTAAGGTATTAATGTGAAAACCCCAAGGGATTATGAACCCAAGGGAATAATATTAAACCCATGGGACTAATATTATAAACCCAACATTGTTAAACCCAAATATAAACACTACAAACACTAAAATAAACATGCCTTATTTTCATGGTGAGTCAATCTTTGTCAAAATGCGACATTCAACAAATGGACTAATATCATAAAAGCAACATTAGTAAACCCAAATATAAACACTAAAAATACTAAAATAAAGATGGTTTATTTTGATGGTGAGACAATTCTTGCCACAATGTGACATTCAACCATGGTTGACAATGTTTGGCTATGATTTACAATGGTTTACCATGATTCCTATTATCAACCAAAGGGGATAATAAACCCAAGGGATAAACACTAAAACCCAATGGATTATGAAGCCAAGGGAATAATATTAAACCCATGGGACTAATATTATAAACATCACATCGAGTAAAGGCTAATATCAATACTACAAACAGTAAAATAAACATAGTTTATTTTGATGGTGAGACAATCCTTGTCACAATGTGACATTCAAACATGGTTCACCATGTTTGGCTATGATCTATATTATAAAACCAAGGCAATAAGAGAAACTGAAGTTTTGATATTATAAACCCAAATGGATAATAAACTGAAGGGATTAATACTAAAACCCCAAGGGAAAATGAACCCAAAGGAACAATATTAAACCCAAGGGACTAATATTATAAACCCAATATTCGTAAACCCAAATATAAATATTACAAACACTAAAATAAACATTTTTTATTTTCATCGTGAGACAATCTTTGTTGAAATGTGACATTCAAGCATGGGACTAATATTATAAACCCAACATTGGTAAACCCAAATAGAAATACTACAAACACTAAAATAAACATGGTTTATTTTGATGGTGAGACAATTCTTGTCACAACATGACATTCAACCATGATTAACCATGTTTGGCTATGATTGAGAATGGTTTACAATGATTGATATTATAAACCCAAGGGATTAATACTAAAACGCAAGGGATTATGAACCCAATGGAATAATATTAAACCCAAGGGCCTAATACTATAGACCCAACAATCATAAACCCAAATGTAAATATTACAAAGACCAAAATAAACATGATTTACTTTCACGGTGAGACAATATTTGTCAAAATGGGACATTCAACCACGAGATTAATATGGTAAACCCAAATATAAATATTACAAACACTAAAATAGACACGGTTTATTTTCATGGTCAGATAGTCTTTGTCAAAAGGTGACATTCAACCATGGGACTAATATTATAAACCCAGATTTTGTAAACTCAAATATAAATACTACAAACACTAAAAGAAACATGATTTATTTGGATGGTGAGACAATCCTTGTCACTATGAGAGAATCAACCATGGTTGACCATGATTGCTAATATAAACCTAAGGAAATAATAAACCCAATGGATTGATATTATAAACCCAAAGGAATAATAAAACTAAGGGATTAATACTAAAACCACAAGGTATTATGAACTGGACATAATAATATTAAACCCATGGGACTAATATTATAAACCCAATATTGATAAACCCAAATACAAATACTACGAACACTAAAATAAACATGGTTTATTTTGATGGTGAGACAATACTTGTCATAATGCAACATTCAAACATGGTTGACCATGGTTGGCTATGATTGACAATGGTTGACCATGATTGATATTATAAACGTAAGTGAATAGTAAACCAAACTTATTTATATTATGAACCCAAATGAATAATAAGCCCAATGGATTAATAATAAAACCCCAATGGATTATGAACACAAGGGAATAATATTAAGCCCAAGGGATTAATACTAAAACCCCAAGGGATTATGATCCCAAGGGACTAATATTATGAACCCAACATTTGGAAACCCAAATATAAATATTACAAAGACTAAAAGAAACATGATTTATTCATGGTGAGACAATCCTTGTGACAATGTGACATTCAACCATTGTTGACCATGATTGATATTATAAACCCAAATGAATAATAAACCCAAGGGATTAATACCAAAACCCCAAGGGATTATAAACCCAAAGGGAAGAATATTAAACCAAGGGGACTAATATTATAAACCCAACATTCGTAAACACAAATAGAAATATTACAAACAATAAAATAAAAATCATTTATTTTCATGGTCGGAAAATGCTTATGACAATATGACATTCAAGCATGCTTGACTATGATTGACAGTGGTTTACCATGATCAATATTATAAACCTAAGGAAATAATAAACCCAAGGGATTAATATGACAGACCGAAAGGAATAATAAAACGAAGGGATTAGTACTAAAAGCCCAAGGGGTTATAAACCAAAGGGAATAATATTAAACCCAAGGGATTAATACTAAAACCCCAAGGGATTATGAACTAAAGGGAATACTATTAAAGAAATGAGACTAATAATATAAACATGAGGGAATAATAAATCCAAAGGAATAACAAACCCAAGGGATTATTATTTATTTTCATAGTGAGACAATCCTTGTCACAATGTGACATTGAAGCATGGTTGGGTATGATTGACAATGGTTTACCATGATCGATATTATAAACCTAAGGGAATAATAAACCCAAGGGATTTATATGAGAAACCCAAAGGAATAATAAAATGAAGAGATTAATACTAAGACCCCAAGGGATTATGAACCCAAGGGAATAATATTAAATCCAAGGGAATAATATTATAAACATTAAAATAAACATGATCAACCATCATTGATTTACATATGGAGACAATTCCTATCACAATTCCATGTTGGGCCATGGTCGACATTATAATAAACCATGTTTGACTCGGGAATAATAAACCCAAGCCATTGATATTATAAACGCAAGGGATTAATACTAAAACCCTAAGGGATTATGAACCTAAGGCAATATTATTAAAAAAAGGGGCTAATAATATAAACCCAAGGGAATAATGAACCCAAGGGATTTATATAATAAACCCAAAGGAATAACAAAACCCAAGGGACTAAAACTAAAACCTCAAGGGATTATGAACTCAAGGAATTATTAATATTAAAAAGTTTAAGAATGAGGAAAACCAATAATTTGATATTATAAACCATTGGGAATTAGTAAACCCGAGGTAAAATATTAGAAACAAAAGGGATCAAAAATGGCAAGGTATTAATAGGAATTATTTTTTTCACCCATCGACTTGATCAACCCACGTGACTATGAATATTATAAACCTAATGGATCAATAAACCCTAGGGATTGTTAATATTATGAAAGTAGCATTTCAATAAATTGAAGGAATAAACATGGTAAATGTAAGGGATTAATATTAAACCTTAGGACTATTATTTAAACATTAATATTGGGGATTAATAAAACAAAGCAAATAAATGATAAACCGAAGGAATTATTAATATTACAAACTTAAAAAAGAAATAAACCTAATCATTTAATATTCTAAACCCAAGGAAATAGTAAACTGAACCTAAGCTCTAAATCCATGGCATCAATATATAAACATAAATAATTTTATAACAAAAAAAATAATAAAAAACATAAACCAACACCAATATAAGAACCACATTGCAAACCATAAAGCACTAAAACATGATAAATCATCATTGCATTACTAATAACACATTTATATCACTACATTATAAACAATAAATAGAATTTATGCCATAAATACATTGATATCAATACATGAATATATAAATAGTATAAATCTCAAGAATATTGATATAAACACCTAGAACATGAAATCCCAAAAATAATATTATAAATGTAAATATTATTTTCATTTATGAAAGACATGAACAAATTAAAGGGATCTACACAAAAGACCATGACAATCAGAAATGCAAGAGAAAGATATAAAATAGTAACACTCCCATTGGAGCAAAGAAACATAAATGAAAAAAACACATCTAACTTGCACACATTGGATTTAAATAAGAACAACATAATAGGACATTTTAAGACCAAAGATATACAGTTTTGTACAAAAAAACAACATTAGTGTTTAAAGTAATCAATTTGACCAACATTGCAAGCACAGAAAGAACATTGAGTCTTAACATATATTTTTTGTTTTCTTTACATGAAATAATTCCACTACAAAATTGAAGTTCAGAAAATGTTCCAAAAGTCATCTACGGAGTGGCCTCTTCCAAAACACAACGAGACCGATGAAAAAAGCAACACTGATTCCCAACCAATTCTTTCTTGTTCTCCTCCCAGACTCCCTCTGGTGCACATGTTTCAAGTATTTTACATATGTTTTTGTTTGATCTAGCTCACAAATATGATCATCAAGAAATGCAGGGTGGAACCCATGTTTTCTATCAAACTTGTTACAAAGATAGGAAAGAAAGCTTATAGCTCCAACTATATCCCATATTGTTTTGGAATAATATATGACATCGTTATTGTCCATATCTGCATTCGAAAGACACAAAAACAAAAGCAAAATCAATAAACACATGCACAAGTAAATAAGCATAGCCATATATATAGTTATATACATAAAACATAACACCCCATTTTTATATATGTTAAAAAAATTAATTGTTATAGTGTTACATGAAAAAAACAATCTAGTGTTACATGAACCAAACGATATAAAAATTTCTATGAATATAAGCCTATTTTCAAAATGCAATAGAAAAAACTGTAGAAATAGAATAAAACCATGGCCAATATTCAAAAAATGAATATTGGCCATGGTGATGGCAAATATTCAAAACGTCCATTTTTTCATTTCATCATGTAATACGAATCCACAATATTAATATCAATACGAACTAGTTATAGAAATGATTTGGAATGATTGACTCACATAACTCATTGTTTATGTTTGAATGGTTTTTTGCAAAGAAAAGAGCAATAGGCACTTAAAAAAAATTAATTAAAATGAAAAGCATGAAAAACGACGTAAACAACTTTCTCAAATATTACTACGCATATGATGAATTTATTAATCTAATAAATATATGAAAAATATTATT
>APFE030921866.1:113030-183611 GCA_000404065.3 Pinus taeda
TATAAAGAAAATATTGATATGCAAAAAACACTCAAAACAAACTACAAAATTACATTTGATAAACCATCTCTACCTAATCATATGCTATTGATTTAAGTAGATCAAGTGCAACTTCCACCCAAATTCTTTTCTTTAAATATGAATAATGGATGTCATAAATCTATGTATTATTTTACTTTCATGCTTAGGAATATAAAAACACAAAGTTAATTGAAATCATGGCTTTTTCTATAAACATCATTGTTTGTTGTTGATTTAAATCCCAGCCGTTGGATCACCGATATTGGATTGGCGAAGTTTATTTACATGGTTTTGGTCCTTTGGTGAAAATCCAAGTTATACTAACCATTAGTGCAAACACATGGCAGATCCGAAATCCGGATTTGAAATGTTATAGATGGAAGCTTTGTAACTTGGCAGGTCCATGAATCATTACCTATCACATCACAAGTTTGTTTCAGAGGAAGATGGACCCCAAGTCTTCATGCATTGCAATTAGCAACTACGTACATATGGCATCGGAACACTTGAGTGGGGATCATAAGGGATGATAAGGCCTTAAGCTGGGGAAGAATTGATTTTTGATAAGTGATCAGCATGATAAATCTCATCAGGACTTTAACAAAGGGAAGCTCCAGATCAAGACCCTTATGATTTGCAACTTTTGGTGATGCGATTTAATCAAGGTTGTAGGTTCAGTTAGATCTGGAGGATCGCAGACATTTCTATTTATAAAGCACAAATGCATTGTTTTGGCCTTGTTCCAAAGGCATTCGTTCTAAAAGCAAAAGGCATAATTGTAAAAAGGGTGAACAACAGGTTGATTGTTGAGATTTCTTAAGCCATGTTTATGCCTGCGTCAATGACATTAATGAAAAAGTTCATGCATTAGTAACTGCCTCATAAATAAACCCCTAGATACACTAAAACTAGGCTTATGATCCACTAAGCAAAACTTAAACACTTGGAGCTTTAGGGATTTTAATAACAATGAAAGACAAAAAGAGCATGAAAGTTTGATGGTAAACCATATATCAAATAATGATTCATAATCCGTGAGACATATTTTCCCAATTAATGACATTAATAATAGAGTGAATGGATCACCAACTGCCTCATAAATAAATTCAGAGACACACTACAACTAGACTTATGGTCCACTAAGAAAACCTTAAATACTTGAAGGTTTAGAGATTTTAATAACAATGAAAGACCAAAAGACCATGAAATTTTGATGGTAAACCCTATATCAAATAACCAATGTGTAGTTTTCCATCCTGAAATTTCCAAATTTTCGTGGGTTAGAAAGAAGACAATACTTTCATATGAGTGAAACCAAATACAAAATGTAGAAAGTGGTTTGATAGAATAATCACAGGTTCTATTATAACATTCCTTTATTACTTTAACCTAAAACTAAAATATGCACCCATTGGAACTAGGTAATTAAAGTCTTGTAATAATTGATGGTTGGTTGGAGTCTCAATAACATCGGCTTCTAGCAGTGATTCTTCATCCCTCATTAACAGGAACTTTGAGACTTTGAGAGTGTAAATGTGACGCAGGGAAGAGTATATATAAAATTATTAGACCATAGCATTTAAAAAAAAAAACCCACAACCTAAATAGTGTCTTTTAAGATCTGCCAAACTATACCCATGGAAATTAAATACAAAATTACTAAACCATTAAAAATTTTGGGAGAGCATTTAAAAAAAGACCAAAAAATTCTTTTTTCTATGGGCTAGTCATCTCATTTGAATCAAAGTGGAAAAATATGGTGGAAGGAAAATGAGTAGATAACTAATGGTTGCTCTTATTGTCTATCCATTACGAATCCTTCGATCATACTTGATTGTCTACACCTTCTCCATAGCTAGTTTATTTCGCAAACTCTAGCATTTCTTCTTTCCTTCATGTAATGAAATTTAACATCAGAATTTAGGAAATAATTCAATCAGACACAAACTACACCAAATTATCACACACAGCTGGGATAGGATAGAATTAATTAAAAATGCAATCACTAGCAAAGGGTTTCTTCAATGTTGAAACCTAAAAAAAATAATAGGTAGAGAAAATGAAGGCTATGAAAGATTTGTCACCTTTTTTACCAGATAGAAGCCAAGAGAAGCCCTTCAAATCTTTAGAATAATCCTTCCACTAATCCTTCAACAATTACAACAACCCTAAGTGCTAACAAAGAAATTCATGCATCCATGGAACATTTGATTATAATATATGGAATGGTAATGAATAATAAGTACAATAAATATCTAATGACGATTTGAACTCTCAAGATGGAGTGGTTGTGTTATTCTATAGAGCATGGAGTGGGAGAGTTATTTCCATTGCACATTAATGGAACCATGGGTGGAATGGTGAAATTGATGGACAACTCTTCTTTAGAAAAAAACACTTGGCAAATGGTTGAAGAGGCATAAGTTTAAGAATGTGAATAGACATACATTTTACAATCCGGTTTGAATATATGTCTTATAATTTGTTCTAAATATATTTATGAGTGTTGAAAAAATACTTGGCAAATGGTTGAAGGGGAGTAAGTTTAAGAATGTAAATAGAGGTAAGTTTTAGAATCATTGCTGGTTTGAATATATATTTGATAATTTTTTTAAATACATACTAATGAACATACGTGGTTATCAACAAGAGGTACATAAATTTTTTAATCATTCCTTGAAAAAAATTAATTTAAGTATGCTTTAAAGGTCTGAATTAGACATGCAAGTAAGTTAGTTGTGTGAATTCTATCTAAAATATACTAGCATCTTTCAATTTAGGTCATCCAATCAAAAATATTAATTAAGAAAATGATTAAAGTGCCCAATTCCAATAGGAGGGACGGCTAGGGTAAAAATTAGTGATGTCTATGAAGAGTAGAATTAATTACCTTTCTATGGCTTCATCAAGATCTAATCTGAAAGATCTTTTTCTAATGGAAAACCTATGAGATCATATAATTTTGTGGTTCTATTAGTGGAGAGGTTTGATATAACTATTGAGGAAAACATTCTACCTACAAAAGTGTATCCATAGGATGGAGCAAAGGAAACTGATGCTTAAATTTTGTAAAAGGGGATGAACAATGTCTAATAAAGTTTAGGGTTGACCAATGATTTGTATTAATTTGGGGGAGAATAAGTGTATCCATATGTATGCCCTAGTGAAACCATGATAAAGTTTTGTATTTGTTTTATCTTAGGGGATGAATAAGGTAAAAAAGTGAAACCATGATCATGTTTTATATTTTTTTTATTTTAGGAGATGAATGAGGTTAACTATTAGTCACTGAGTAACACCTTAGAAAACACAAATTTGAAGAACAGGGATGTTACTGTCATCAAAATCGAGATATGCCTTGCAAACAAATACTAATGATCAATAACTCAGTGTTTGTCACCTGATATATGTGACCTTGGTGACCAACATCATTCTCTACACTACAAATATTTGCTGGATATCATTCCCTAGTCGTCACAATGATTTCAATAAGTTTTCTGTACTAGCTAGCCAAAGAGAAAGAGCCCTTTACATTAGAAACTATTTTGAAGAAACTTGAAAGCTCATAGGCATCTTCAATGTCATCTTGGCATTTGTAACATGAAATGATCATGAATATTTACCAAATTAATATACATATATAAATTTAAATGGAGTTTTAAAAATTTCCTTAGCTACCATTAACGGATTACAACCTCAATATGGCTAATTCTATCTTAGATGTTAAAGTGATAGGAAAACCCTGGTTCATGAAGTCACGAGTGATTGGCCATATTGGTGTGCCTGTAATTTATTCCAGCAAGGAATAACGAAAGGTAACTTCCCTTACAAATTTCCTTGTAGGGCGGTATAAGGCTCTTCTTCCATCAGGCTATGTCCAACACTTGATTTTTTCCCAACCAACCCACAGACTACTTAATATGAGATGACATGAGGGGCTTGGTGTAACTCGCTCGACTGAAATACCGGCAGAGGGTCCTTAGTTCGACGTATTTCCCATTTAGGTTAGTAGAGATCGATATGCAGGTATACGTAAGCACTAAATGAAATGTATCCATGTCTACAGAAATCACTAACCTATAAATGCAATCTAGAGCAGTTTTTTTTATCTCATGTTGTAAATGTCGATCAATCTCAAAAGATTCCAATGTGTCAACTATCGAATATGTTTGATTAAATCATAATTGCTATCTCCAATGTGTCGAAAGTGAATGCTTGATCTCCTCAATAATCTTTCCAAAGCATTCATAAAATATATAGACGAGAAGGATATATATAGACGCTATAACAACAAACTAAAAACTAAAAGAAAATAACGAACATATGACAGAGCTACAGATAGTGGCTATGATAGAGTGACTGAAAATATACTCCATGAGGTGAATTGAGAGATAGTATCAGACCAGTATCCCGCAAAATTCCGTGGTGATTGGCAGTGCATAAAGGGATAGAGGATTCAGTGGCCATCTTGGTGGAAATGCCAATAGAGGGTCCTTAGATTGAACCCATAACATTTGGTATCCCTGCCTTTGGCCTGCGCTGCAGAGTAATTCTGCGCTGCAGAACATTACTCTTAGAGGAGAGGGGAGAATGTTGAAGGTGTCTCGCATAATTCCCAAGGTGCCAAGCAATTATTCTTTTGTGGTATCTTTTTCTGATTTTCAGAAACCTACACCCTTTCATTTCGATATTTGCACTATGGTTTCTTTCTGATTTCATAGTAGGCTAGGAATTAATGAAAAACGTAAAGGTTAAAAGTATGTACATCATTGCTCGAAAGAAACCCTACAAAAGCTCCAGACATGTAGTGTCCTAGGTTTCCAAATTAAGCCCCCTTTACATAATTTATAGCTTCGTAGCTTTCCATTTTTAAGAGACCATTCAATTGTTTTCATACTCTCCCTATGTGATTTGCTAAATTTGGAACTATAGAAAATTGAAGATGGCACATGTTAATATTAATTTATAGCTTCGTAGTTTTCCCATTTTAAGAGACCACCCAATTGTTTTCATACTCTCCCTAAGTTATTTGCTAGATTTGGAACTATAGAAAATTGAAGATGGCACATGTTAATATTAATTTATAGCTTCATAGTTTTCCATTTTTAAGAGACCATCCAATTGTTTTCATACTCTCGCTATGTGCGATAAATTTGGAACTATAACAAATTGAAGATGGCACATGTAAATATGGAATATACAACTACTTTGCAAGCATGTGTTTTAATCAGATTGAATTATATTAATATGTTTCTATTAACCACTACATTCAATGAGACACAAGCAACTGTGATGGAATGGATATGCTCATTTCTACTATGACAATATTAAAGAATAACCTAGGTTATGTAGTATGTAGTATTTACTTTAGTGAAATGCTAAATACCATTGGTCATGTTTATTTATGGTGCAGGAGCATCTAGCTCACCATGACCAGGTGAAGTCTCTGCCAAGTCAAAGGAAGTTGAAATTACTTTTATTTAGTTTTTTCTGTTGGCCAACACGAGAGTAGGTAGGATTTCGGTTATTTTATTTTATTTTATGTTAGTTAGGGGTAGTTGAAGAGTTATAGTCATATGTTGAAATGTTGTTAACAAATTGTGATTATCCTTTTATTTTAAAGGGAAAAAGACAAATGTGGTTGAACATGAAATCTTGTCATAAAATAAACGAATGTCCAAAAAACAGGTAACTGTAAGAGTTTGTAACTGAAAAAAGGCAACTGTACAGTTTCATTAACTCACAGGGAACCTATAAATGTAACACGACAAACAAAAGAAGAGGTTCCATTCAATACCTCTCGCACTCAAATAAAAGTAACACCAGAGAATTTAAAAGTTTGTCCATCTCTACGATCACTGTAATTCTGTGTTTTTTGTTTAACAAATTATTTGGAATACACAACCAACTATGTACAGATTCTGGTAAACAAATATTTGTATTGCATTCCGGAGAAGAGACAACCAGTTAATACAACAAGACCAAAGAGCACATACAAGTATAAGGGTTTGTAATTTATTAAAGCACACAGCGGAAGTGAATCAAAGTCTCGCACCATCCAAAAACCTACAGGCCAAGCGACAGTTCGCACATTTTATTTCATACAGCAACGAAATCACACTACAAGCCAAACCACAGAGTCATGTAATAGAAAATCATACATTGAACTTCAAATCCATTGAAAGCATATGATAGCAGTTCCAACCACGAAACTCCAAGAAAGCAGACAACATACATCGACTAGGTAATTCAAAACAGAACCAATCCTATTATATTTTTTCATGGAAGAATTTTGCCAAATGTTGCAGCCCTGTGTATGAAACTATTACAACAGAACTGTAAAGTTGATAATCGTTCATGCTCAAACCCTGAGCCACAAACCCTAGGTAATGTTTTCAATCATAACATTTATACAGAGTGCAAACGCACAAACTTTGAACAGATAACCCAAGATGAGGGCTTAGAGAGGAGTCGTAGCTACAAACATAACATTTCTATCTAAATACAGTGGAAACCCAAGTACCCACAACCATAGCAATGCTCATAGTGGGGATTTGTCAAACCGCTTTCATTTGGAGAACAAATATTAAAAGACCAGGATGACAAACTACTGAAAGTCAGAAGAGGTAAAGCCTACCAGGTAAAAACTAAGGCATGGCACCAAACCCTCCAGTAGCAAACCCCACTTCCTCTACAATGAGAACATATAGTTGGTAGTGATATATTGAAATAACAGAGTCAATAAACAGCTGTGACAAAGAATTAAGGATTTAAGAGTGCTGGTCGATACCTGAGGGTTCACGAAGAGGCCGAGACCAATATCCTAGTGACAACGCCAACAAACTAAGGAGGACAAGGGACAATCTAGGTCAGAAACCATGGGAGGAAGTCCATGGATTGATAATAGGGAAGGTTAGATTACATGTATGCGCCAGAGTTGGAAGAAAGCTGTCGATTAAGCCTGAAAGTAAATAGAAGTTGTGTGGCCAAAGCCGGACGAGTAATATCAGCACATGAACCTACATACAGTGGCCTGAAAGCCCACAGCGGTAGGAAACCAAACGTAACATCGACCTCATACTGTAGAAAGAAATCAAACACGGTAGAGAACTTACCCTGACCATCACAGGACGAGTCACAACCAGCTACAAAACCAAGGATCCAAAACAAATACAGTCACAGGAGTGAGTAATCAAGAGCGCAACCAAGACTTGCACCATTGCTGCCCATAGACCTTCGCGAAGCATTGTAGAGGAAACCCTTAATGGGAACATAGCAAAAGACCGAGGAAGCCAACAAACAAGGGGATAACGAAAAGACTCGGTGGGAGAAACAAACCTCAAGGCGAGATCCTTTTCATTAAACACATCATTGAATGCTCAACAACTGAAATCCAAAAACATATCAATATTACATTTTATCCACGTACCATCATTTTGTATGATTAAATCAACCTAAGAGACATTGTAGATCATTCCTTTACGACAAGTGTGTAAAGAATTAGGCTGGACCCATCAATTTATGTTTATAAGGTTACATTTGGTGTAGAATTACATTTCATATTAATTTGTTCATTTTCTATCTATACTAAATTTTGATTATAGTGTTAAGGGGACAAATTCATCACATTTATGAGATGTTACAAACTTTGGTTTTGAGTATTTGCTAGATTATAAACAAAAACTACGAATGAAATCTAGTATATTATACTATGAGGAGACTAAATTTCTTAGAAATATTTAGCATATCTCTCTACAATAACAGCAATAGAGAATGATAGAATTATGCATAGTATAAAATAGAGAAGGAAGATAACAATAGAATTTGAAAGAAAAACAATAAATGAAAATAAAGAAAATGAGAAAAAAACAATTAATAATATTTAATAAAAAACTAACAAATAAAATATCAGATAATTAAAAAAAATCAAGTTATCTTACAAAAAGCAATACCAAGAGAATACTAAAATACTAAAATAGATCAAGATACTACCAAAGAAACAAAAATAGATAAAAATAACCATAGAGAAATCAATAGAGAACTAGATGAATAAAGAAAATAGAGAAAAACATTATTTTAGACAACGATAGTTTAGAGAATGGAGCAATATGTTAAAGAACAATATTTGCTAGAACTAGAAAATGAGTTATCAGAAAGCAATAATTTACTAATGAAAAGAATTGATAACAATAAAAGTAGAAAAATCATTCACAATTGAGAATAAGATAGTTATACAATAAAGAAAAATTGGAAGAAAGCAATAGAGATCAATAGAATGAGAATATATAACAAGACGAAATAATAGAGAATAACAATGCTTTATAATATGAGAATAACAATAATAAGTTACAATAGAGAATTAAAGAATTATGCAATAGTTTGTAACATAAAATGAGAGAATTATACACTATAGAGGATGAGAGAAAAAACATAACACAAAAAATAGATAAAATATAGCAATAAAGAATGGGAACACTATAGAAAATAGATAAAAATGAGAAAAAACAAGTTATTGATTATAAACAATAAAGAAATAGGGAGTTTAGTGATAACAATAGAGAACAATAATTTAGATAATTTTGGTATAATGTAGGAAAGTATCTAAACATTTATAGATGTTAGTGTAATATGTCGAATTTATATTAATATGTTAGTTCAATTAAATAATAATAGAAGGTTAAAAATAATATAGATAAAAGGATGTTGTAGTATATGTAGAAAGTTAAACGTAATAAAAATAATAAAATTCAATTTGTTATATTTTAATTGTATTTTTATTAATAAAATTACCAATAATGTTTTAGGCGAAAGAAAATCATAATATACATATTACATTAAAATATATAGCATATTAGTATTAGCTATACGTTAGGATTAACTTTAACTTTTAAATTAAAATAATTCTTCTATAACCATATTTCAATTTAATTGGTAAACACATAAAGACATTGATATGCAATAGACTTACAATACAACAATATTTTTAACTATGTATATTGATGTTCACTTTACCATAGATATCATTAGCTTGTAAATAGACTTTGTTACAATACTATGAGTCAATATCATGGCTCATCAATAACAATATTTTTAACTATGTATATTGATGTTCACATTACCATAGGTATCATTAACTTGTAAATAGACGTCGTTACAATACTCCGTGTCAATATCATGTCTCATCAATACTACATTCCCAAAAACCACAACTCATTTCACAACCAAAATATTTAGAAATATTTTATTTGAATTTAGCTTTATAGAAAAATTTAATTAAATCTTAGAGAAAAGATAATAATTACTTATGAGAGATATATATATAAAACTCTATTAAATTAAATTATATAAGATAAATAGAATCTATCAATTAAGATCCATTTTACTATATAGCTTAAAATAATAATTCTATAACGATATTTAAATTTTATTAATTCTCACATAAAATCTTAATACTTACAATATAATAAGATTTTTATTCATTAATATTCACGCTCACTCATGGATATTCAACCTCACCTACCATGGATATTAATAACTTGTAAATAGGATTTGTTACAATACCATGCCTCATCAATGCTACATTCCCAAAAACTATATCTCATTTCACAATCAGTATCTAATAGATGTTATAGTTCCATATTATGTTATGTTATGTAAACATTTTGTCTCAATCAAATTACATAAAAATAAAAAATAAAGAAATATTAATTATAATTATTAATTAAAGTATTTTGATTCAACTAAATTACATAAAAATGAAAAATTAAATCAATAAATAATCGTTAATAATTAAAGATTAAATCAACCTATATTCATCTTAACACCAAATCTATCAAGCTTCAATATGGATCACATCTTTGGAGATGCAAAAATTTCCTCAAGTTTTGAACTAAAAAAAGAGATTTTGGTCTCCAAGAGATTTGAACCCTCTCGACACTTAATAGGTGAGGAGTTAACATGGATCTAGGTTGGTAATAGTTTGGAGAAGGAGAACAATAGTTTAGAAAGATAACAGTGCCAATGAGAACAAGATAAATTGGGAATAATAGTTTACATAACAAGGAACAATAGGGAATGAAAATATAAAGAACTATAATTAATAGTTTAGAGAATAAAATAAAAAGTTTCAAATTAATTCTACGTTAGTTTTGAGGATACTTTCAACCAGGCTTAAATTAGATCTAGATAGTTCCACATTGGTTTAATCAAATTAATTCGACATTGGTTTCTAATCGAATTATCAATATTTTTTTACATGGTAAATATTGTATTTCCTTCAAAGCTGATATTTACATGGATTTTCTAGAAAGTTTTGGTGAGACTATCACTATGGAGGCATGACCATAACCAAAATTTCACTCTTCACAAAGAGGCTAGTGAGGTCCTTCTTTACAAAAAAAATAGCTAGAAAGTGTATATACTAAAAATGGTTCAGGCTAGCTTGGTCTCGATAATCCAAAAATAAAATAGCCATGAACACAACAGAGCTTAGCCTAGGAATCAGTGTCAAAGCGAGCCACCTAAACATGATATTTAGTGTTGTTGGGGATGTTTCTTACGAATGGAGGAATGTGCAGGTGCTACTCGATATAGCCTATGTGTTGATCTATGTCCCACAAGTGATGGTGGATGTGCTCTAAAGAGTGTAAAATATCATCCTTGTGCTCGAAATGATCCATCAGAATTCTACCTAGGAGAGACTTTAGATGTCATTACAAATCAATAATGTACTTGTGCTGATTAAACTTGTTGTTATTGTACCTAGCATCGGGTACCTAGTCATCCAAATCCACAAGGACTTTTGTATCTACCAAACATAGTTTTAGTTCCCATTTTGTACACCCACATTGAAAATACATTAGAAAACAAGTTCAACACACATTTTTCATGTATTTTCAATTCTTTTCTATGTCAGTCTACTTAGAAGGATGCAAAGTGGTCACTCATTGGATATTTAATTTAGTTTTTCATCCATCTAGTGTCTAAAGTTGACATTTGTGTAAACCTATAAGGAGATAATCCAAAAATACAATAAAAAATTAGTTTCCTTTATTTCTCTTAAGAATCCATCACTTATTTTATTTTTTTAACTATTCTTTTATTAGTTTTCCTTAGGATGCCCGTTTTGGACCTAAAAACTCCCCCAATGGTGAGCTGGATTGAAATCCTTCGTCATCCAATAAAAAAACTGGCTCGCAATAGAAATTTGTGTAGGGGCTAAGGCTGATATTGAGGACACTAGAAGTTCCCCTTTAGGCTCCCAATTATTGGTTGGGAATTTAGTTCTAAATTGATACCCAAAAGATGAGATTCACTCACCCCAACTAGAGGAAGGGATCCTTAGAGGCCAATATTTGTAGGTGAAAACAACCTATAGGTAATGGTTGTCAGAAGCAACCATACCTCTTCATATCTTCACTCAACAATATGTTTGGCCCTAACCGTCTAAGAGCTTGGTTTTTTAGAATACCAATTGAAACATACCTTAGGACTTATTTGACGTGTAGTGCATCTTTTATGCTAGAGTCATTTTTATTTTGTAGGATGAGGTTCTTTGAACCATATTAACATTAGCTCAGTTAGAAAGCACATTACACCACTATACACATTTTTCTACTTGTTGTTTATCAATTTAATTCTCCTTTCTCATATCTTTAGCCTATCAAATTCATACTTGTCTTGACAACATTATGTGCATCAAGAATAATTCATGGAATCTACGAGGTATTCACCCCCAGTTACCTTTAGGAAATCCTCTTACATCTAGTCAACATGTCAAGATGCCTCCCTCTAGTCCTGCTTGTGGACTCTAGCTCATATAAGTCTTCTCTTTCTTCCTCTATTTTTGAATCCCCAGAACCCCAACTCACTAACAAGGTTGGTGTGAACTCTAGTGGTAACATCAATCCCACTTCAAGAGCCAATAGTGGAGGTAATGTTGAGACTGGCATTAGTGATAATGGAAGTGCTGATCATGGAGCTAATACAAGATAACCTCTTGTAAACACTATTACTGAGCAATTTCTCCCCTTTATGGCTAGCTTGAACATACCATAGTTAATCTAGCTTGTGAATGATCCTTTCCTCCTTGATTTGGCATGCCCTCCCATGCCAACCAAAGTTCCCTCCGATATCCCCATGTTTGAATGAAATTTTTTAGAAGATCTATCTAACCATATCTAGTCTTTCCATATGTGGCGTTCATCTAAATCTATCACAAACTACGAAACGTTATGATATTAACAGAGAGATTTTGATTACATGGTGCGAAACCACTTCCACTCAAATTACTTTACACATTCAAGAATGATGTAGATAATGAATCTTGTGTAAGGACTTGGAATTCAATTAATGTTTCTTTATGGATTAGTTTTGAAATCATTAATTCCTCCCATTTCCAAGGATGTTTCTTCAAAATTCCCTCAAATTGTGGTAGAAGCCATTCAAAAGTCCATGTACTATGACTTAATATACACCCAATGAGAATATTTATAAAATGTTAACCCTGATGTTCCTTACTCCTATTTTGGTGATCATTCTGCACTGGGAGAATATCCTACTACTAATAATGTGATTGGGTCTATAGCATACCATAAACCTTCCCCATATCAACAAGGACACATGGGATATGGGTAGCCACATGGGGGTCCTAGTACCACATACACTTAACCTTCCTAGATCCTTCTTTCATTAGTTCACAAGGAGGTAAAATTACCTCTTATGTGTATCCCCATATGCATCAACATATGCCTGGGCCAACATGTACTCAACTTACCTATTAGAAAAAAACTACAAGTTCCTATTATTTGTATCCACTACTTAGTGCTCTAGTGACTTTGACACCAACACCTCAACCTCTTATCCCTTAGTAGACACTGCCATAGCAAGGTTAAGTATCTGGTAAGCAGAATTTTTCCAATCATCCTTATCCAAATAAAATGAACAAAGTGAAAGGCAAGTATAATGCTCAACCTTAGGGTAACCAAGGAAAGCAAGACCAAAAGCCTAATCCCAACCAGGTGAAAACTTTAATATCACAATGATCCAAGTGGATATTAGTGGCCACCCACCTACCCCACCTATACCTCCTGTCAATTTCTTTTTTTTTTAAATTGTTTATTTCAGAATTTACTGTTTTTAGAATTTTTCGGGTCCTAAACTTGCAGAGTAGCTTTGACCCCTTAAACGGTGTTTTTTAGAGGTTCGTTGTAGACCGATAGATGTGGGTAGGGGCCTATGGCAAAAACTGTAGTACTTAGAGAGACCTTTTCAACAAGGTATCTTATGCACCAAACAAAGATAATATGCCCAAGTTATGACCCCGGGAAGTTGGTTGCCCAACTAACCCCAACGGGGCCCACAAACTCTTGGTGTTACATCTCTTACATTTAGGTTTCTAGTTGTTTATTGTATTCTCATTTTTTTTAATAATAAATAGTCCATTGAACCTAATTGTAACATAGTTCATAGGCATGTAACCGCCACATCGCTTCTCAAAGATAAGTTACCATCGCTCGAGCTAGTCATATTTCCATTCTATTTGTAAGAATATTTTAGTTTTTTCTATATTAATGAAACAAGGTGTTACTTTTTCTTCATATTTGTATTTATGGTTATATCTATAATTTGTTGCATTCGTGTTTAAATTTAGATCACTCGTATTAGAGCGGTCTACTCTTTCTCTGTTTTTATTTGCATGTCCCCAATGAGGTTAGGATATAAGGAGTTAGGGATTGAACGGGTTGAACCATTGCAAGGCCAACCTTGCATATCCCGATGGCCTCACATGGGGGAAGAAAATATAGATGGGGGGGTATGAGATCCTTTCAAAATCTTGCTCGAAGAACCCATCGAGTGACAAAGGAACACGATGATTGACAACATTGCCCAAATCCTTCACCGACTACCCAAAGGTAATGCATCTAGTTCTAGGAGCTACTCTACAAGCACCACACCCTTTAAGGCACAAGTTAAATTTGAAATTCCCAGATTTGAAGGATAAATATCTGCGGACACCATAGATAAATGGTTAAATCGACTAGAAGGATGTTTTTTTGTTCATGATTTTTCCACCTTGGAAAAGATTACTTTTTCTCTTCTCAATGTTGCCCCACACCTCAAGGACTAGTGGGAAACCTACTGTGAGTAGAAGGATGAAATTACACCTTCACTATTTTCGGTCGAACCCACATGGGCTTCATTATGGGATGCCATCAAGGAACATTACTACCCTATCGAGAGTTATGAGGATAATATAGATAAAGTTGACCACACTGCAATAGGGAAGGGACCAAGACGTGTGAGATTTTACCAATGTTTTTCATACCCCTTGCACGAAGTAGGGTATCAAGGAGTTTGAGAAAAATTTTGTACTGAAGTACCACAACTACCTACACAAGTGCATCCAGGATGAGATGGAATTCCTGGACATCTCCTCACTCGAAATGGTGCACCAATATGTTGTCAAGATCGAGAATGAGCATAAATAGAGAAAATGAGACTTTGGATCTATGAATCTGAAGTAAGAGAAAGGTGCCCCCAAACTATAGAGAAAAATCCTAAGCCATGGCGAGGTGACCCAGGATAACCCGCTGAAGCCACAAGAAAATAATAACACCACAGAGACAAATAAATACATGGGAAAGGGATGTGAGTTCCATAAGAGCTCCACTCACAACATAAGTGAGTGTCAGGCAGAGCAATCACTAATGGCCGAGCTGAAGGATTCTTAGTTCGAAACATGTTCTCACTCTAAGTCAAAACCCAACAAGGGTAATGACAAAGTGAAGAATATCATTGACACAGAGCCCAATGGCACTGTGGCCAACAAGAAGGTCCAACAGATTGAGCCCAAAGATCGAGAAGAGGGGGAGAACCTATTCTACTAACAAATGTGGGTGAAGGGTTCTCCACTTAAATTCATTGTCAACAACAAGATCCTAAAGGACCTCATTTCAGGAAAGTTCATGAAGTGGTTTGGCCTATCGACTACAACACATCTATAGTCATATACCTTTAGGTGTCTTCACCAACGATGAAATATTTGCATCAACCAACAGTGCCGCCTTTCCTACAACATCAAGCCCCTCACAAATGAGGTACTGTGTGATGTTGCTCCTCTTGAATTTTGTGATGTATTATTAGGAAAACCATACTTATGGAAGTGGCATGTTGTATTTGAGTGTAGGCCTCACTCTTTTATTATTTCCTTGGCTACTAAGTTATAAAAGATACTAGAGGTATGCCCACTCACCACCGTTTCTTTGATCTCTACCAAGAAATGCAGTAAGGTCATCTACCAGACTGGGAAATTTTTTTTCTTTCTTATTCACTCTCAAAGTAAGGGGAAGGTTGTAGCCCCAAAGATGGCCCCTGGGAAGGTCTCCTCCAAGTAGTAGAAACAGGGCAATACAGTTGTGGAAGAATTCAAGGACATCTTCTTCTCACCTATAGGGTTACCCTTGCATTGTCAAGTCAAGCATTAAATTGATCTCACTCCAGGAGCACCTCTACCCAATAGACTGACATATCACCGCTCCATTTGGGAAAATGAAGGGATGAGGTTGTACAAATGGAGTTGCTGGATAAAGTGCAGTTCTGTCCAAGTTCATCACCTTGTGGGAGATCAATTGTACCTGTATAGAAGAGGGATGCAACCTAGAGGCTATACATTGATTATTAGGCATGAAAAAAATCATATTCAGGAGTAGGTATCCAATCCCATGGATGGATATCCTACTAGACCAACTAAAGGGGGACAAGTATTTTAGTAAGATCTATCTGAATTCTAGTTATGACCAGGTTCCAATGGAGCCTATAGATGAATGGAAGGCCACCTTTAAATCCAAGGAATACATTTTTTAATGGTTGGTTATGCCCTCTAGGTTGACAAATGTCGCTACTACTTTTATGAGGCTAATGGATGAAATATTTTGAACCTTAACCAACTCATTTGTGGTGGTTTATTTGGACGAAATCCTTATCTTCAAGGAGAGTTGGGAAGAACACTTGTAGCACATTTCACAGGTCCTTCAAACCCTTTGATAGCGCAAATTATGTGCCAACTTGGAGAAATGCATGTTTGGCATGAGCCAGGTCCAATACTTGGGTTACATCATAGATGAGCATGGCATGCATGTGGACCTAGTGAAGAACCAAGTCATTTAAGACTTGCCAACCTTGACCACTCTAATTTAGGTTCATAGCTTTTTTAACCTTGCAACTTTATATCAGAGGTTCATGTTGGGATTCTCCCATATCACTTGGCCTTTGAGTCAAATAATGAAGGGTATCATGAAAGCAAAGTTTTCTTGGTCTGACTCCCATTAGGAGGTGTTCGTTGAGTTGAAGGACTGCTTCTACTCTACATCAATACTCACACTACCAAACTTGCATCAACTATTTGAAATCCAGACAGACGCCTCAGAATATGTTATTCGTGTAGTCCTCACCCAACATGGGCATTTAGTGGCCTATCATAGTGAGAAACTTTATGATACAATTTGAAAGTACCCCATGTATGATAAAGAGATGTATTCCATCATGCAGGCTTGCCAATAATGGAAGCACTATATTTTGGGGAAGGAGATGGTCATCCACGCCAATCATCATACTCTTCAGTTTATACAGACACAGGGGAAGCTGTAGAATGATCGTGATTAAAAGTGTTCTACATACTTGCAACAATTCCACCTAAACATTAAATACAAAAAGGGTAGCACCAATCATGTTGCAGAGTGCCTTAGCCGACCCCTAGTTACATCACTGACTAATGTTCTCAAGTGGTCATGATACCCCTAGATGGCTACAAGTATACAAAAATGATCCAAAGCTCACCTAGACATACCAAACGTTAGTAGCTGGAAAGAAAGTTCATGGTTTCCACCTCCAAGATGCACTATTATGCTACTTGGGAAACCTTTGTGCTCGTTCAAGCCAGCATGCCAAGCTTATTTTGGATGCACACTATAGTCGAGTAGTAGGGCACTTTGGTGTAGAAAAAAATGTGTTTGTTTTACAAAAGTAATTTTATCGGCCCAAACTCTGACTCAACGTTGGGAAATATATCAGATCTTGTATTTCCTACACCATCACCAAGCCAACCATCAAGAAGAAAGGCTTGTACACTCTGTTGCCTACTCCCAGCCAGCCATAGGAATCCATCTCAATGGACTATATGTCTATCCTCCCTTCTACCAACCATGGTAATAACTATGTATTTGTGATTTATGGACAAATTTTCTAATATGTCTATATTAGTGGCCTGCAAGAAGAGTATCACAGCAAAGGACACTCTCAAACCCTTCTTTGAACGAGTATGGATACATTTTGGGATCTGTATACCATTATATCAGATTGGGATAGCAGTTTCCTTCGCACATTCTAGTCAAGCCCTTGGACACTATTGGACACTAATCTCACCAAATCAACTACCTTCCATCCCCAGACTCATGTCGAGATAGAGGTCGTCAATAGGATGATAGTGAACATATTCCACATGTACAACTCCAAGCATCCTCAAACCTGGGATTAGAGTCTTCCATATGTGTAGCTTAGTTGCAAAAGAGCTCTCAATAACTTGAGTAGTCACTTTACCTTTTAGGTGGGTCTAGGATTTCATCCATTGTGTCTGATTGATGTTCCCATGCCTCATGGGACTACATAGATAAAATCCACACATGTATTGTCTAAGGCTGATAAAGCAACCAGATTTATTGAATGCATCCAACACATCCATTAACAAGTTCAAGATATCCTGGAGATGTCAAATGCTAAGTACAGGCAACAACATGATCAACATTGGGTGCCAAACTAGTTTGAGGTAGGTGAAAAAATATGGTTCCATTTGTAGAAAGAATGCCTTACTGGAGCCATTGGAAGCTCACACCACTCGCATATGGTCCTTACACCATTACCAAGGTTGTGGGAGACAATGATTTTAAGCTCGACATTCCCCCATTCCTTGCCCTACTCCTAGTTTTCAATGTGCATCCCCTTTGTCCATACTTCCCACCATTGTTGGACACATCAAATATTGTAGAAAAACTAACACTAATAGAGCTAAACCAAGGCTACATGGAATAGGCCACAACTAATCATATTATGGACACACAGGCCAAGAGCACTCGCTAGTAAAAAATCCAACTATATCAGGTTGCCAAAGCTAGCCAACTCTTCGACCAAGGCAAGTGGCTCACCAAGGACCATTTTCAATAGAAGTTCCCTCACCTCATGGAGGCTTTGCACAACCATTCCTTCCTAAGGGGGAGGAATGATCCAGCTAGATATTCGTGGACGCCCACCTATCCCACCTAGATCTTCATTTAGTTTCTTTTGTTTCCTTGCTTATTTCATCATTTACAATTTTTAGCAATTTTTCTGGTCTTGAACTTTTAGAGTAGTTTTGACCACCTAAACACCATATTTTTTGGCCCATTATAAGCCCATTTCCATATGTAAGGGCTTGTGGTAAACCTATAGTACTAAGAGAGCCCTTCCAACAAGGTATCATATGCACCAAACATAGATAATATGAGAAAGTTATGACCCCGACAAATTGGTTGCCCAAATAACCCCTACGGGGCCCACAAACTCTTGTGCTTACATCTCCTCGATTAGGGTTTTTCTTTTTCAGGTTTTTTCTCATGTTTTTCAATAACAAGTAGGCCCTTAAGCCTCATTGTAACACAGTTCAGAAGAATGTAGCTACCACATCTCTTCTCAGAGATAAGATACCATCACCCAAGCCACTCTTATTTCCATTTTGTTTGTAAGAATATTTCAGTAATTGACATTAATTAAATGATGTGTTCTTTCTGCAAGAGATTTGTATTTATGGTTATATTTATAATTCGTTGCATTCTTGTTTAGATTGATGTCATTGGTATGAGAACGTTCTCCTCTTTGTTTATTTTTCTTTGCATGTCCCCAACGAGGTTGGGATATAAGAAGTTAGGGTTTGAATTAGTCGAACCTTTGCAAGACCAACCTCACAAATCCTGATGGCCTCCCATGGGGGTTTCACATAGGGGATGATGTGAAACCTACTAGAGCACAAGGATGAAAGTACGCCCTCACTATTTTCAACCACACCCACTTGGGATTCATTTTGAGATGCCATTAAGGAAGAAAACTACCCGGTCGGTTGCTATCATGACAAATACATAAAGTGGATCATACTGTGACAGGGAAGGTAGCAAGACATGGTAGAGTTTACTAGTTCTTTTCATACCCTTCACATGAATTTCAGTATGAAGGATTCTGAGAAACATTTGGTACTCAATTATAGTGACTGCCTACACAACTACGTCTAGGATGAGATGGAGTTCCTAGACATCCCCTCGCTTGTCATGACATATTGACATGCTGCCAAGATTGAGAAGGAGCTTAAACATTGAAAGAGAGACATTGGATCCGTGAATCCTAAGAAATGGAAAGGTGCCCACAGACATTAGAGTAAAAGACAAAGCCAAGGCAAGGTGGCCCAAGATAACCTGCTGAAGATGGAAATAAAGAACAACACCACAAAGACATGGAAGGAAAGGCGAAACTGATGTGAGTTCCATAAGAGTTCTTCCACTAAGAACAAAAGTGAGGGTTAGGTCGTGTAATCACTGGTGGTCGAGCTGAAGGCTTCTAAGTTTGACAAATGTTCCCACTCTAAGTCAAAACTCAATCATGGGAGTGACAAATGGAAGCATATCATTGACATAAAGCCTAGTGCCACTATGGCCGCCACCAAGATCTAGAAGATTGAGCATGAGGATTCAGAAGAGGGCGAGCACCTATTCCACTCACAAATGTGGATGAATGGTTCTTTTCTATAGTTCATTGTCGATAGTAGGAGCCTAAATAACCTCATTTCAGCAAAGCTCATGAAGCGGCTGGGCCTACTGACTACAACACATTAGTAGTCATATACCATTGTTTGGATTCACCAAGGACGAGATCTTCGCATCAGCTAGCAGTGTTGCCTTCCCTACAACATCAAGTCCTTCATGGATGAGGTACTGTTTGATGTTGCTCCTCTTGAAGTTTGTGATGTATTATTAGGACAACTATACTTATGGAAGTGACATGATGTATATGAGTCTAAACCTCGTTCTTTTATTATTTCCTTAGGTACTAAGTTACACAAGATACTTGAGGTAGGTCCACCTACCACCATCTCTTTCATCTATGCCAAGTAATGCAGTAAGATCATCTCCCATACTCGGAATTTTTTTTCTTTCAGATTGCTCACAAAGTAAGGGGAAGCTCGAAGCTATAGCCATGGCCCCCAGGAAGGATTCCTCCAAGTAGTAGAAGTAGGCTGATATGGTTTTCGAAGAATACAAGACCATATTTTTCTCACCTACAAGGTGTACCCTTTAATTGTCAAATCAGGCATTTAATTGATCTGACTCCCGGAGCACCTCTACCCAATAGGTCGAGATATAATCACTCCATTATGGAAAATGAAGAGACCAAGTGGAAAATCTAGGAGTTATTGCAAAAAGGGAAGATCCAACGAAGTTCCTCGCCTTGTGGGACACCGATTATACTTGTGCAGAAGAATGATGGGACCTAGAGGCTCTACATTAATTATGAGGCACTAAACAAAATTAGTGTTAGGAACAAGTACCCAATCGCATGGATTGATGACCTGCTGGACCAACTCAAGGGGGCCAATTATTTTAGTAAGATCAATTTGAAGTTTGGTTATCACCAAGTTCCGACAGAGCCCACAGATGTATGGAAGGCTGCCTTTAAATGTAAGGAAGGAATTATTGAATGGTTTGTTATGCACTTCGGGTTGAAAAATGCCCCTCCTACTTTTCTGAGGCTAATGGATGAAATATTTCAGCCCTTAACCAAGTCTTTCACGGTGGTTTATTTGAAAGACATACCAATCTTCAGCAAGAGTGTGGAAGAACACTTGCACCACATTTAGTAGGCTCTTCAAACCCTTCGGAACAACAGGTTGTGTGTCAACTTGCAAAAATGCACCTTTGGCATGCGCAAGGTCCAATACTTGGTTTACATCATAGATTAGTGTGGCATTCATGTGGACCCTAGCCAAGATCTAAGTCATTCGAGTCCAGCCAACCTCAACCACTCTAACAGAGCTTCTTAGCATTTTAGGCCTTGAAAGTTTCTATTGGACGTTCATCTTGGGATTCTCCCATATCACTTGGCCTTTGAGTCAGATTACTAAGGATGAGACAATAGAAAATACTTCCTGGTCCAATTCCCAATAGAAGGCATTCATTGGGTTGAAGCATCACCTCTAGTATACACGAGTACTCACACTACCAAACTTGCATTAGCCATTTGAAATCAAGAAAAACAACTTTGATTATACTATTGGTGTCATCCTCACACAACACTGGCATCTGTGGCCTATCATAGTGAGACACTTTCTGATATAATTCGAAAATACCGACCTATGATAAAGAGATGTATTCCATCATGTAGGCTTGCAAATAATGGAAGCACTAATTTTTTGGGGAGGAGACAACCATCCACATCAATTATCGGCTTGCTGAGTTTATACAGACATAAGGGAAGTTGCAGAATGATCTCCATTAGAAGTTGTCTACATATCTACAACAATTCCACGTAAAAATTAAATACAAAAAGGGTAGCAACAATCATGTTGGATAATGACTTAGCTAGTTCCCAATTGCAACACTCACTAATGTTCTCAAATTGTGGTCATGAGACCTGTGGATGGATGCAACTATACAAAAATGATCCAAAGTTCACCTCGACATACCAAATTCTAGCAGTTGCAAAGAAAATTCACCATTTCCACATCGAGGACGCATTATTATGCTACCTAGGCCACCTTTTTGTTCCTTCAAGTGAGTGCGCCAGACTTATTTAAGAGGCCCACTATTGTCAAGTAGCAAGATGCTTTGGTGTGTAAAAAATTTTGGTTGTACTACCAAAGTACTTTATTGGCCCAAAATCTGACTGGATGTTGGGAAATATATCAGATCGTGCAATGCCTACACCATCGCCAAGACAGCCATCAAGAAGCAAGGCTTGTACACTCCTCTGCCTAGTCCCAACAAATCGTGGGAATCCATATCCATGGACTATATGTATGGCCTCCATTCTTCTAAGCATGGTAATGACTATGTATTTGTGGTCATGGACATATCTTCTAAGATGACTATATTGGCAGTCTGCAAGAAGAGTGCCACAACAGAGGGCACTGTCAAACTCTTCTCCGAATGAGTTTGAGTACATTTTGAGATCCCACGAACCATTATATCAGATTGGGATAGGAGGTTCCTCAACACATTTTGGTAAATCCCTTGGAAACTATTAGACACCAGGCTCACCAAATCAATTGCCTTCCGTCACTAGAGTGATGGCTAAATGGATGTCGTCAATAGGATGATAGTGCACATACTCCGTATGTACAACTTGAAGCATCCTCAAAGTTGGGATGAGAGTCTTCCATATGTGCAACATAGTTATAATAAATCTCTCCAAAGCTCAACTAGTTGCAATACCTTTCAAGTGGTTTTAGGATTTCAACCATTGTGTCTAATTCATGTTGTCATGCCTCATGCGACTACACAAACAAAATCCACACATGTACTCTCCAAGGATGATAAATCAAACAAATTTATTGAATGCATCCAACAAATTTGCTAGTAGGTTCATGACATCCTAGAGAATTCAAATGCCAATTTCAAGCAGTGACATCATCAACATCGAGTGCCACAAAAGTTTCAGGTGGGCAACACATCTAGTTTCATTTGTAGAATGAATGCCTTAATAGAGTCCATCCAAAGCTCAAACTACTATAATATGGTCCTTAGACCATTACCAGGGTTGTGGGAGATAATGCTTTTGAGCCTAGCACTCCCCCATTCCTTTGCCTACACCAAGTGTTCAACATGGACTGCCTTCAACCATACTTCCCACCAGTGCTGGACACATAAGTGATTGCAAAACAAATCACACCAATAGAGTTAAACCCAAACTCCATGGAACAAGTCACAACTGATTGGATTATGGACACACAGGTCAGGAGGACTTTCCAAAAAAGGATCCAACTATATCAGGGTGTCAAAGTTGGCCAACTCTTGCACCAAGGCAAGTCGCTCACAAGGGATGAGGTTCAATAGAAGTTTCCTCACCTCATGGAGTTATTGCGCGTAATGGGGACCATTGCTTCCTAAGGGGGGCTGAATGATCTAGGTGGATATTGGTGGCCACCCACCATTCCCACCGAGATCTATACTCAGTGTCTTTTGTTTCCTTGTTTATTTCAACATTTGCTATTTTTAGGAGTTTTTTAGTTCCTAAACTTCTGGAGAAATATTAACCCCCTAAACTACTTTTTTTTAGGTGTGCTATAGGCCCATATACATAGGTACATGCCTGTGGGAAAAAATTCTATTACTTAGAAAGAAATTTCCAACAAGGTATCATACATGCCAAATCGAGATAATATGACCATGTTATGAGCCTAGGAAATTGGCTGCCCAACTACACACAACGGTGACCACAAACTCTCGGCGTTACATCTCCTGGTTTAGAGTTTTGGTTGGATAGGGTTTTCTCATGTTTTTCAATAATAAATAGGCCCTTCAGCCTCATTGTGAAATAGTTCAAAGGCATGTAGCCACGAAATCGCTTCTCAGAGATAAGGTACCATCGCTCTAGCTAGTCTTATTTCCATTCTGTTTGTAAGCATATTTCACTATCTGATAGTAATGAAATGAACTGTTCTTTCTGTTGCATCTTTGTATTTATGCTTATACCTATAATTCATTGCATTCCTGTTGAAATTCAGGTCAGTGGTTTCAAAGCAGTTTTCTCTTTCTTTTTTTTTCTATACATGTCCCCAATGAGGTCAGGATGTAAGGATCTAGGGATTGAATTTGTCTAACCTGTGCAAGACCAGCCTCACAAATCCTGATGGCCTCCGATGGGGGAAGAAAAGAAAGATGAGGTGGAATATATCCTTTCGAAATCTTGCTTGAAGAATCCCTCAAGCGACAGAGGAACACGATAATGGATGGCTTTGCCTAGATCCTCTAGTCTACGCAAGGGCGACGCATCTACTTCCAGCAACTACTCTTGAAGCACCACACCCTTTAAGGTAAAAGTTAACTTTGGCATTCCCATCTTTGAGGGTCAGATAGATGCATATTCCATAGATAAATAGTTAAATCTACTAGAAGGATATTATTTTGTTCATGATTTTTCCAGTCAGGAAAATATTACTTTTTTCTCTTCTCAAAGTTGCCCTCCACATCAGTGACTGGTGGGAAACCTAATGTGAGTAGAAGGATGAAAGTATACCCTCACCATTTTTAGTCCCACCCACTTGGGATTTGTTCCAAGATTGCATCAAGGAAGAGTACTACCCTATCAGGAGCTATGATGATAAATACATAAAGTGGATCATACTCCGACAGGGAATAGAGCAAGACGTGTCAAAGTTTAATAGTTTTCTTCATACTGTTCACATGAAGTTGGATATCAAGGATTCTGAGAAAAAATTTGTACTTAAGTACCACAACTAACTACATAGGTACATAAAGGATGAGATGGAGTTCCTGGAAATCTCCTCCCTTGGTACATCATACCAATATGCTGTGAAGATTAAGCAAGAGTTTAAAAAGAAAAAGGAAGAATTTGGATATGTGACTCCAAAGAAAGCGAAAGGCACCCCGAAACAACAGATCAAAAGGGAAATCCAATGTGGGGTGACCCACGATAATCCTCTAAATATGCAAGAAAAGAAAAAAGCCATGAATATAAAGAAGGAGAAGGGAAAGTTGTGTGAGTTCTAGAAGAGCTCCACTCACAACACAAGTGAGTGTCTGGCCAAGAAGTCAGTTGTGGCCAAGCTAAAGGCTTCTAACTTCGACAGATGTTCTAAATCTGTGTTAGAACCCAACAAGGGGAATGAAAAAGGGAAAAGGATGATTGACATGGAGCCCAGTGCCACTATGGACACCACCAAGATCTAGAATATTGAGCATGAAGATCCAAAAGAGGGGCAGTGCCTACTGCACTCAAAATTGTGGGTGAAGGTTTCTTCACTACAGTTCATTGTCAACAACAGGAGCCTAAAGAACTTTATTTTAGTAGATTTCATGATGCATTTGGGCCTATGGACTACATCACATCCACAAACTTATACCATCGAATGGCTTCACCAAGGATGAGATCTCCACGTCAGCTAGCAATGTCGCCTTCCTTACAATATCAACCCCTTCATCGATGAGGTACTATGTGATGTTGCTCCTTTTGAAGTTTGCGATGTATTATTATTACAACCATGCTTATGGAAGTGGCATGCTATATATGAGTCTAGACCTCACTCTATTATTATTTCCTTGGGTGCTAATTTATACAGGATATTGTAGGTAGGCCCACCTACCACTGTCTATTTCATCTCTTCCAAGCAATGTAGTAAGGTCATTTCCCAGACTGGGAAATTTGTTTTCTTTCAGGTTCACTCTCAAAGTAAAGGGAAGGTCATAGCCACAATCATTGCCCCTAGTAAGGGTTCCTCCAAGCAACAAAAGCGGGTGGATACAGTCATGGTAGAAGATAAGGACATATTCTTCTCACCTACAGGGGTACGCTTCCATTATCAGGTCAAGCATTCAATCAATCTGACTCCCAGAGCACCTCTACTTAATAGGCCAATATATCATCTCTCCATTTTTGAAAATGAAGCGATCAAGTGGAAAATTCAGGAGTTTTGGTAGAAAGGGAACATTCGACCATGTTCCTTTCCTTGTGGGAGCCCAATTGTACTTGTACAAAAGTAGGATGGGACCTAGAGGCTCTACATTGATTATCGGGAACTAAACAAAATCACTGTTAGGAACAGGTGTCCAATCCCACAGATTGATGACCTTGTGGACCAAGTAAAGGGGCCCAAGAATTTTAGTAATATTGGTCTGAAGTATGGTTATCACCAAGTTCCGACAGAGTCCACATTTGTGTGGAAGACCACCTTTAAATCCATGGAAGCAATTTTTGAATGGTTGGTTATGCCCTTCATATTGACAAATTCCCTTGCTACTTTTGTGAGGTTTGTTGACACCTAATCATGGGGATTGGGTGAACACTTGCAAATAATGTAAATAGTAAATAATGGAAAATGAAGATTCATCAAGAGGTGAAACCCAAGAGCTGTAGGTTTTAACCCCGTATAGAAATTACCTGCATACGAATTCTAAATCACAGGAAAAATAAAAATGCGAGAGCGTAACACATAAAACACATATACACAGAGATTTCCCACTAGATCCCAAAACTGGGACTACCAGCTTAATTTTTCATTATGTTCCTTTAAATGTTACAATACATATTTATACATGCCGAAGCATCCAATACCATGGAACAAAAACTAGCGCATCCAAAAAACATGTGCGAAATTCATGCACAAAACTATAGGTGGGTCCGCCCAACCTAACATAGGGTCCAAAACAAAATTTTATAGGGCGCTACCTCGAACCCCATAAAGTGGGGTTACGGGTACCCCTCAATTTGTTAACTATGTGGAAATAATATAACACAACCCAACAAGAGCCACTCCCTCATGTATATAACCATGAGTAATGTTAATGAATAAACACAATTCATTTGAGGAGTTACCTCCTGGCTTGACACGGTATCAAAGCCAACCCCATTTTCTAGCATCCCTTTCTGTCCCTCTATTCTCTGTGATATTCTGTCAATTCAAATAAACTCTCGCATAACTGTCACCTCATGCTTATGTTCTATCCATTTTGCAGAAATGACACCTTTGTCATTGCTCCATTCTTTGAGTTAAGCGCTAATATACATATGTTTTCGGAGGATCGATTTTATGCTCCCCAGAGGATCGAAAAATGTATTGTTCAAGTTTGTTGGAGGATTGATTTTATGTTTCCTGGGGGATCAAAAATTATGTTGCCAGAGCTTGCTAGAGGATCGATTTTATGGTATGTTGATTTTTTTCTGGGAAAGTTTGGTGCAATATGTTATGCTCACTGTTTCGATATTATTATGCTGCAGCATTTTCCTCCTCACATTCTCTGGTCCCATCAATGTTGTCACAGTGGCATCTGAGAATGTTGTGGTGGTCTTCAGTATAAGTTCTTGATGCCTGTTTTGTAGCTTGGGAGTGAACCTTACATTATATTAAATGGATGAGGAGCACAGTGGTATCATACCTCTTCACTAGTTAATTCCTCGTCCCCAATTTGGTGTGGCCAACACGAACCTTAGCTCCCTTCACACCGCGTTTTACATTGATCACACCCAAAATTTTTCTCCCAAAATGTTCTTCCGAATGGTACATACGTAGACCTCCCATGCAATCTTCTTCCATACTCCCATCCAATATAGTTGGCCCTCCCTCCGCGTATTGTCTCAGCCCTCTGTTGCATAGTTGGACCTCCCTCCTACATAGTCAACCTCACATATGTTGGCTTAGCCCTCCTCCTCCCATGGTAATAAGTTGAATACATTCGACCTAACTGATGTTTCATACGTTAAAAAAATATTGGATAACATAACTCCTCTGTCGTCTAGTCCCCTCTCCTCTACATTTCTTTTATGGTCACTGCAGTCCCCTCTCCATTCCCTTGGCATCCATATAAAACATTGCTCCCAAAATGCGGATTCCAAACGTTGCATATGCAGACCTCCCCTCTATTCAGCTTCAATAAATGCAACTTCCAAACATGGCTGTCCAAATGCAGTTGTGTGCTGAGTGTTACACCACTTCCATGATGTTTTTCAACAATATAAAATTGATGTTTTGGGTTGATGCAATTCTATGTGTTGTATATCTAAAGAATAGATGTCCATATAATGCTATTAGAAACAAGATTCCTTAAGAAATGTGGTATGGTCACATCCTTTGGTGAAGAATCTCAGGGTCTTTGGTTCCACCTATTATGCCTTGATACCAGAAGTACATAGAAACAAACATGGTGCAAGGAGTCGTAAGTGTATCTTCTTGGCGTATTGAAATACCTCCAAAGCATATTGTCTCTATGATGAAGTTAATAAAAAAGGAATTGTATCTAGAGATGTAATATTTCTTACATATTCCAAAGCTGATAATGTTGTTGAGTGGCAACTTGATCACTTGGATAGATTCAAAATTCCAAAATATTTAAAGAACTTGATAATCAGATTCCACATCTTGAAGGGGAGATTCTTCTAAAGCACTCTCTCCCCCACACGAAACTCCAACCATTGATGATACTTTGAGTGACATGATTGAAAGAATTGGGAGACTCAATGTTGATTCAATCCCAACTCAATCAACCGAGAAGCTTGGACCATCTCATAAAGGTCGCTTAAAGTGGCTTACAAAGACACTTGAAATTGTTCATCTAGATGAGGTTCGAAAGACAAGAACAAGAAATTCATCCAGGTGAAATGGAGGTGATGTAGATGATTTTGATTCACCTATTGATATGTATGTTTCTTATAATTGCAAACTGAATTTTTCTACAGATTTTCAACCTTCTCATGATGAATGAAAAGAAGCGATGCAAAGGAGTATGATGCTTTGATATATAATGGCGCTTGGAGGCTGGTTGATCCTCCAATGGGAGCCAAACCAATTGGCTACAAGTGGGTCCACAAGAACAAATTTGATGGATCACTTGAAAAGTATAAAGCCAATATTGTGGAAAAATATTTTACTCAAAAGGATGGGGTCGATTATGGGGATACCTTTTTCCCCACAGCAAAATGGGATACCATGCGAACACTTTTTTCCCTAGTAGCTGAGAATGGTTGGAAAGTACATAAAATGGATGTAAAAACAGCTTTATTGAATGGAGATCTAAAATAGAATGTCTTTATGTCCAAACCTGAAGGATTTGTTGTGAAAGGACATGAACACGAAGTATGTAAACTTCTGAAATCCTTGTATGGCCTCAAGCAAGCATCGAAGCCTACTATGAAAGTTAACTGAGAATCTTCTTAAACTCGACTTCAAACATTATGATCTAGATGATGCAACTTTGTTTGTCAATAAGGTTTGCAAAAAAATTATATATCTTATGATATATGTATATGATCTTTTGATGACAAGGAAAAATGAGAGCTACATTGCATCCATAAAGAATCAATTGAAGAAAGGTTTTTAAATGACAGAATTGGGCTATATTCACTACTATCTTGGTATTGAAGTAATTCAACATCCGAAGTCTATATCCCTCTCTTAAAAGAAGTACATTGGAGCTGTGTTGAACAGGTTTGGCATGGCTGAGTGAAATCCTTTGAATACTCTAATTGAGAAAAACTTAAAGCTCACATCCATTGAAGGAAAACAATTTGAGGATGTAACGAAGTATAGACAACTTGTAGGAAGTATCAACTACTTGACTACTACTAGACCATACATTTCACTTGTTGTCGGAATCCTCTCCTATTTTATGCAAATGCCCTGTTAGGGACATTGGTCTATTGCAAAAAGAGTTCTAAATTACTTGAAGGGAACTCAATATTTTGGACTCAAGTATACATAGGTGCATGACTTCAGCTTGGTTGGACACTCTGATTTAGACTTTTATGGAGACAAAGAAACTAGAGTATCTACTTCTAGTTATGCTATGAGTCTTGGATCACGAGCTACCTCCTAGAGATCACACAAATAATCAGTTCTAGTGGATTCTACAATAGAGGCAGAATATGTGGTAGCAGCTGAGGCAATAAAAGAAATTGTGTTGCTCCGGGAAAATATGGAATATTTGCAGGTAAAACAAGTACATTCAACTCCACTAATGGTTGACAACACCTTTGCAATAAAGTTGGCAAGGAACCTAAAGATCCATTATTGGACGAAGCACATCAATAGAAAATACCATCTAATTTGAGATCATGTTGAGGCCAAGACAATCCATCTATGCCATTGTTCCATTAATGAGAAGATTGCAAACATCTTCACCAAAGTGCTTGGAAGAGAAAATCTTGAAAGATTCACGACGATGCTTGGACTCACCAATATACCTTCAGATTAAGGGGGGGAATGATGATAAATAATCATGGGGATTGGATGAACACTGTAGAATAATGTAAATAGTCAATAATGGAAAATGAAGAATCATCGGGAGGTGAAACCCAAGAGTGACTCCCTCATGTATATAACCATGAGTGGTATTAATGAATAAACAAAATTCATTTGAGTTACCTCCTGGTCTGAAAAGACTAATGGATGAAATATTGTGGCCCTTAACCAATACATTCATGGTGGTTTATTTGGATGACATCCTCATCTGTACAAGATTTGGGAAGAACACTTGCAGCACATTCGATAGGTCCCTCAAACACTTCGACAACACAAACTATGTGCCAACTTGGAGAAATGAAACCTTCTCATGAGCCATGTCCAATACTTGGGTTACATCATAGATGACCATGGCATGTATGTGGACCCATCTAATATACAAGTCATTCGGGACTAGCTAGCCCCAACCACCACCACCCTAACAGAGCTTCAGAGCTTTTTAAGCCTTGCAAATTTCTATCGAAGGTTCGTGTTGGGATTCTCCCATATCACTTGGACCTTGATTTGGATTACTAAGGGTAGAGCAAAAGAAAAGTCTTCCTCGTCTATGTCCCAAAAGAAGGCATTCATTGAGTTGAAGCACTACCTCTGCTCTACACTGGTATTCATAGTACCAGGCTTTCATCAACCATCTGAAATCGAGAGAAACACCTCAGACTATGTTATTGGTGCATTCCTCAATGGAAAAATTATAGTTTGGGGTAGGAGACAGTCATACACACCAATCATCGGCCTCTACAGTTTATACAGACATAGGGGAAGTTGCAGAACGATCTCTACTAGAAGTAGTCTACATATTTGCAACAATTCCACCTGAACAACAAATACAAAAAGGGTAGCACCAATCATGTTGCAGACTGCCTCAGCCGAGCGTCAATTGTATCATTAGATGTTTAGATGGTCGTAACTACACAAAAATGATCCAATGTTCACCTTGACATACTAGATTCTAGTAGCTAGAAATAAAGTTCCTATTTTCCACCTATAGGATGCATTATTATGCTACCTGGTCCACCTTTGTGTTCCTTCAAGCAAGCATGCCTAGGTTATTTGGAAGGAACGCTACAGTCAGGTAGCAAGACACTTTGGCATGGAAACAGTTGTGGTTGTGCTACAAAAGTACTTTTATTGGCCCAAATTCTGATTGGATGTGGGGAAGTATATCAGATCTTGGACTGCCTTTACCATCGCAAAACCAACCATCAAGAAGAAAGGCATGTACACTCCTTTGTCTACTCCTACCCAACAATGGTAATCCATCTCCATGGACTATATGTCTATCATCCCTTCTACCAAGAATGGTAATGATTATGTATTTGTGATCGTGGACAAATTTTCTAAGATGGCTATATCGGTGGCCTGCAAGAAGAGTATCACAATAAAGGACACTCTCAAACCTTTCTTTGAACAAGTACAGGTACATTTTTGGATCTTGCAGACCATTATATCATATCAGGATAGCAGGTTCCTTAGCACATTGTGGTCAAGCCCCTGGACACTATTGGACACCAAGCTCACCAAATCAACTACCTTCCATCCCCATACTAATGACCAAATGGTGGTCGTCAATAGGATGATAGTGCAGATAATCTGCGTGTACAACTCCAACAATCCTCGAACCTGGGATGAGAGTCTTACATATGTGCAACATAGTTACAATAGAACTCTCCATAGCTCGACTAGTCATAGTGCCTTTCCAGTGGGTCTAGGATTTTAGCCATTGTGTCTGATTGAGGTTTCCATGCCTCATGCGACTACGCAGACAAAATCCACACATGTATTGTCTGAGGTTGATAAAGGGACCAGATTTATTGAATGCATCCAAAACATTTTCCAGCAAGTTCAAGACATGCAGTAGATTTCAAATGCTAAGAACAACCAATGCCAGGATGAAGATCAGGTGCCACACAAGTTTCAGGTGGCTGACAAAATATGGTTCCATTTGCAGAAATAATGCCTTAACAGAGCCCATCAAAAGCTCATACCACTCTGATATGGTACTTACACGATTACCAAGGTTTTGGGAGGCAATGCTTTTGATCTAAACATTCCCCCATTCCTTGGCCTGCACCGAGTGTTTAATGTGGACCCCCTTTTACCATGCTTCCCACCATTGTTGGACACATAAGAGATGGAAAACAACTCACACCAAAAGAGTTAAACCCATGCTACATGGAACATGCAATAACTATCAGACTATGGACACACAATTTAAGAGCACTCACCAGTAAAGGATCCAACTATATCGGGTTGTCAAAGCTGGCCAACTCCTACACATGGCAAGTGGCTAACTAGGGACCATGTTTAATAAAACTTTCCTCACCTAATGGAGGCTCTACAAAAAATAGGGACCCTTGCTTCCTAAGGTGGGAGGAATGATCCAGGTGGATATTGGTTTCCTCCCACCTATCCTAACTGTATATCCAGTTAGGTTCTTTTGTTTCCTTATTTATTTCAGAAATTATTATTTTTAGCATTTTTGCAAGTCCTAAACCTCCATAGCAGTTTTGACCCCCTAAATGGCATTTTTTGACGTCTGTTGTAGGCCCATATCCATAGGTAGGGGCCTATGGAAAATATTATAACACTTAAAGAGACCTTTCCAACAAGGTATCGTACGTGCCAAAAGGATATAATATGACCAATTTATGACCCTGGGAAACTGGATGCCCAACTAACCCCAACAGGGCCCACAAACTATTGGCGTTACATCTCCTATGTTATGGTTTTAGTTGTTTTGGATTTTTTTATGTTTTTCAATAATAAATAGGCCATTGAGCCTCATTTTAACGAATCTCAAAGGCATGTAGCTGCCACATCTCTTCTCAGAGATAAGTTGCGATCGCCCAAGCTAGTCTTATTTCCATTCTGTTTGTAAGCATATTTCAGTATTTGATATTAATGAAATGAAGTGTTCCTTCTCCTGAATGTTTATGTTTACGGTTATATCTATAATACATTGCATTCTTGTTTAAATTCAGATCAATTGTATCAGAGTTTTATTCTCTCTCTTTTTTTTTCTTTGCATGATCCCTACAAGGTTGGGATATAAGGAGTTAGGGCTTGAACTAGTCAAACTTTTGCGAGACTAGCCTCACAAATCCCGACGGCCTCCCATGGGGGAAGAAAATAAATAGGAGGGGTTAAGGGATCCTTTCAAAATATTGCTCAAAGAATCCCTCGAGTGAGAGAGGAATACAATGATGTACAACGTTCCCCAGATCCTTCAACATCTAACCAAGGGCGAGGCATCTACTTCTGGTAGCAACTCTGGAAGCACCACACCCTTTAAGGTACAAGCTAACTTTGAAATTCCTATATTTGAGTGTCAGAAAGATCAAGTTTCCATAAATAAATAATTAAATGTGCTACAAGTATATTTTGTTTTCATGATTTTTTCAGTTGGGAAAATATTACTTTTCCTCTTCTCAAAGTCACCCCCCACATCAAGGACTGGTGGGAAACAGACCATGAGCAGAGGGATGAAAGTACACCCTCACTATTTTCCGCCACACCCACATAGGATTCATTCGGGAATGCCTTCAAAGAATAGTACTACCTTTTGAAGAGCTATGAGGATAAATACATAAAGTGGATTATACTGCGATAGAGAAGGAAGCAATACGTGCCATAGTTTACCAATTTTTTCATATCCTTTGCATGAAGTTGGGTATCAAGGATTCTAAGAAACATTTGGTACTCAGGTACCGCAACTACTTACACAGGTACATATAGGATGAGATGGAGTTCTTCAACATCTTCTCACTTGACACAACATACTAATACGCTATAAATATCAAGCAAGAACTTAAACAAAAAAAGCGAGACTTTGGATACGCGAATTTGAAGCAAGGGAAAGGTGCCACCACACTACAGAGAAAAGGGAAAGGTTGAGGCGAGGCGACAAAAGATAACTCACCTAAGGCACAAGAAAATAACAACACCAGGAAGATGAAGAAGGACATGGGAAAGTGGTGTGAGTTCCATAAGAGATCCACTCACGATGCAAGTGAGTGTCAAGCCAAGTATTCACTGGTGGCCAAGCTGAAGGCTTTTGAGTCTAGCACATGTTCCGACTTTGCGCTAGAACCTGAAAAGGAGAATGAGAAAGGGAAGAAGATAATTGGTTTGGAGTGCAATGGCACTGTGGCTGCCACCAAGATCCAAAAAATTCAACTTGAAGATCCAGAAGAGGGGGAGCACTTATTCCACTAATAAATGTGGGTGAACGGTTATCTGCTACAGTTCTTTGTTAATAGCGGGAGCCAAAAGAACCTCATTTCAATAGAGGTCGTGAAGTGGCTTGGCCTACTAACTACAACACGTCCACAACCATATACCATCAGGTGGCTTCACCAAGAACGAGATGTCTATGTCAGCCAACAATGTTGCCTTCCTTATAGGATCAAGTCCTTCCCGAATGAGGTATTATGTGATGTTGCTCCTCTTGAAGTTTGTGAGGTATTATTTGGAAAACCATAAGTATGAAAGTGACATGTTGTATATGAGTCTAGAACTTGCTTTGTTATTATTTATTTGGGTACTCAATTATACAAGATATCGAAGGTAGCCCCACATACCACCATCTCTTTGATCTCTACCAAGAAATTTAACAAGGTCGTCTCCTAGAATGGGAATTATTCTTTCTTTATGATTCACTCTCAGAGTAAGGGGAATGTCATAGCCATAGCCATGGTCCATGAAAAGGGTTCATCCAAGCATCAAAAGCAGGTGGATATAGTCATGGAAGAATAGGGAGACATCTTGTCCTCACCCACAAGGGGTACCCTTGTAGGGTCAGGTCAAGCATTCAATCGATATGACTCTCTGAGTAGCTCTACCCAATGGGTCTATATCGCTAGTTGGTTCTGTAAAATGAAGATATCAAGAGGAAAATCTAGGAGTTGTTGCAGAAAGGGCACATCCGACCAAGTTTCTCGCCTTGTGGTACCCCAATTGTACTTGTACAGAAGAAGGATGGGACCATGGAGACTCTTCATTGATTATCAGGCACTAAACAAATTACTCACAGGAAGAGGTATCCGATCCCATGGATTCATGACCTATTGGACCAACTTAACAACGCCAAGTATTTCAGCAAGATGAATTTGAAGTCTGGTTATCACGAGGTTCAAATAGAGCCGACAAATGTATGGAAGATCACCTTTAAATCCAAGGAATGCATGTTTGACTGGTTCGTTACGCCCTTCGGGTTGACAAATTCCCCTGCTACTTTTATGAGGCTAATGAGTGATATCTTACAGTCCTTCACCAACTCATCCGTGGTGGTTTATTTGGACGACATCCTCATCTTCAACAAAAGTTGGGAAGAACTCTTGCAGCACATTCGGCACATCCTTTAAACCCTTGGCATCCCAAACTGTATGCCAACTTGGAGAAATGCACCTTTGGCATGAGCTAGGTCCAATACTTGGCTTAGATAATAGATTAGCATGGTTTTCATGTGGACTCAACCAAGATCCAAGTCATTTGGGACTGGCAAGCCTTGACTACTCTAAGAAAGCTTCACAGCTTTTTTTCCCTTGCAAATTTCTATTGGAGATTTTTGTTAGGATTCTTCCATATCACTTGAACTTTGAGTTAGATTACTAAGTTTGAGGCGAAATAAAATTTTTCCTAGTCCAAGTCCCAACATAAGGCATTCATTGAATTAGAGCATCACCTCTACTCTTCACTGATACTCACACTTCCATACCTGCAGCTACCATTTTAAATTGAGATAGACACCTTAGACTATGCTATTGTTGTAGTCCTCCCCCAGCAGGGGCATTGAGTGGCCTATCATAGTTAGACACTTTTTGATACAATTCAAAAGTACCCCACCTATGATAAAGAGATTTCTTCCATTGTGCAGGCTTGCTAACAATGTAAGCACCACATTTTGGGGAAGGAGATGGTCATCCACACTGATCACCAACCTCTCTAGTGTATACAAACATTGCAGAAGTTGTAGAACAATCACCATCAAGAGTGGTCAACATATCTACAGTAATTCCACCTAAACATTAAATACAAAAAATGAAACACCCAATATGTTGTAGACTTCCTCAACCAACCCACAGTTGCAACACTAACTACTGTTCTCAACTCTTGTAGTCACGAGACCTCTGAATGGCCACAACTATGTAAAAATTAACCAAAGTTCACCTCGATAGAACATATGCTAGTAATTGGAAAGCAAGTTCCTGATTTCCACCTCCACGACACATTATTATGCTACCTAGGCCACCTTTGTGTTCCTTCGAGTGAGCGTGCCAAGCTTTCTTGGGATGCATACTAGAATCAAGTAGCATGGCACTTTGGTGTGGAAAAAGCTATGGTTGACTATAAAAGTACTTTTATTGGCCCAAACTATGACTAGATATTGGATAATATATCAATTCCTGCACTACCCAAACCATCGCCAAGCCAACTATCAAGAAGATATTCCCATACACTCTTCTGCTTACTCCCAGCTAGCCATGGGAATCCATCACCATTCACTATATGTTTGGTCTCTCTTCTACAAAGCATGGTAATGACTATGTATTTGTGGTTGTGGACATATTTTCTAAAATGACTATATTGACGACATATAAGAAGAGTAACAAAACAAACGACACTGCCAAACTCTTCTTTTAACATGTATCAGTACATTTTGGGATTCAGAGACCATTATATCAGATTAGGATAGAAGGTTCCTGAGAAAAATCTGGTCCATCCTTTATATAGTATTAGACACCAAGCTCACCAAATCAACTACCGTCCATCCCTACACTGATGGCCAGAGAGAGGTTGTCAATAGGATGACAATGCACATACTCTGCATGTACAACTTGAAGCATCCTCAAACCTAGGATTAGAGTCTTTGATATGTGTGGCAGAGTTATAATAGATCTCTCCATAGCTCAACTGGTCACATTCCCTTTCAAGTGGGTATAGGATTTCAATTTTCAACCATTGTGTGCGATTGATGTTTTCATGCGTCCTACGACCACACAAACATAATCCAAACATGTACTATCCCAAGCTAATAAAGCGACCACATTTATTGAACACATCCAAAACATCTGCCTACAAGTTCACAACATCATGGATAAGTCAAATTCCAAGTGAAAGCAATGACATGATCGACATTGGGCGTAACACACGTTTCAGGTGGGCGATAAAGTCTGGTTACATTTGCAGAAAGAATGCCTTACCAGAGCCCATTGGAAGTTGAGACTACTCTAATATTGTCATTAGACCATTACCAAGGTTTTCGAAGATAATTCTTTTGAGCTCAACATTCCCCCATTCCTTTGCCTACACCGATTGTTCGACCATACTTCCCACCATTGAAGGACACATCAAACATTGTAGAACAACTCACAAATATAGATCTAAACCCAAATTGCATGGAATAGGCCACAAATGATTGAGTTATGGGCACAGAGGTCAAGAACACCCATCAACAAAAGATCTAACTATATCGGGTTGTCAAAGATTTCAAACTCCTGCACGAAAGTAAGTCGCTCACTAGGGACCAAGTTCAACAAAACATTCCTCACCTCATGGAGGCTATGCACACAATGGGGACCACTGCCTCCTAATGGGCTAGGAATTATCTAGGTGGATATTGGTGTCCACCCACCAATCCCACCTAGATCTCCATTAAGTTTCTTTTGTTTCCTTGTTTATTTTAGCATTTATTCTTTTTAGCAGTTTTTTGGGTCCTAAACTTTCATATCATTTTTAGCCCTCTAAAAGGTGTTTTTGTGAGGCTCGATGCAGGACCAAAATCATAGGATAGGGCCTATGGGAACACATTTAGTACTCGGAGAGACCTTTCGAACAAGGTATCATGCGCACCAAACAGAGATAATATGAGCAAGTTATGACCCCGGGAGGTTGACTACCTAATTAACCCCAATGGGGCCCACAAACTCTTTGTGTTACATCTCCTAGGGTTAGGGTTTTTATTTTTTAGAGCTTTTCTCATATTGTTCAATAATAAATAGGCCATTGAGCCTCATTGTAACACAGTTGAGAGATGTGTAACCACCACATCTCTTCTCATAGCTAATCTACCATCGCCTAAGCTAGTCTTATTTCCATTATGTTTGTAAGCACATTTTAGTATTTGATATTAATGAAATGAAGTGTTATTTCTACATCATATTTGTATTTATGGTTATATTTGTAATTTGTTTCATTCCTATTTAAGTTTGGATCACACAACCAAACAACCGATGTAGAACAATGATATCTGCGTAAACAAGCCTTATGCATGTTGTGGTACATATGTTCATTACACTTATGTGTGTCCCTTTCTCCACGACATGCATAGGATGTGGGAAAGCCAGGAGTTTGAAAACAGGGGGAGACACCCTGTTTCCACTCCTGCTCCTCCCTCTTCATAGCCAACTATGATTCATAATGTATTTCCCACCTAAGCGCATGTGGCCCTTCATGATGGCCTTGATTCTCATCTTAATTTGTCACCAAATCACCTAGGAACATAACATATCAAATCCTGATGATGGATTCTACTGATATCAACCTATATACTTGGTCACGTGAATACAAACCTCCTCCTAAAACAAAAATGACATCAATACACGTCCCTATCATTATTAAATGTACTCTATAGAACCCTAGAATGATATTTGAGATTTATCCTAAGATCACCACGGGACCATTACGTTGAAATAGGACCAACTCTTGTGCCACCCATAATTATAACATTGTATATGACTTGGCTTAGTTTCCTGGTGTCATGTCAACACTGGAGTTTTCTAGATGTGTCCTTCACAACATGTCTCTAATATTTATTTTAGGCACTATGCATCCCTCATACAATCGAATGATTGTCTTTGATGTCGATAAAGAAGATACCCCTTGTCTCCCCCTATATGTTCTTTCCTAGATACCCATCTACATTAAGAATGTCATTGTTCAAAGCTATATTATGAGGAATGGGCATCCAAATGTGTGATGTCTACTTAAGCATGGAAATAAATATGATATTTATAACTTCCACCATCTATTATCACCATTCAAGTGTATGAGGGTGACCCCTTATAACTAGTAGACTTGTGTTGATATTTTTGTGTTATGTGTCATTCCAACACCACTTCAACATGTTGAACTTCTCGGAGGCTAGCGAGAAGTAAATGGGAACAATATTCTAAAGTTTATAGTTGCTCGAGTTTAAGTTGATTCTAGGCCAATAGTGGTGCAACTCAATCCTCTCACTTGCTAAGGAGCCACAACTGGCTAGGAAGAGTCGTAAAGCTAGTAACTCTTATGGATAAACAAAAAGAAAATAGAAACCAAACTACCCTGACCCTATGTTAAGAAAATAATTGGCTACAATACTTCTTTATACAAGAACAATTAAATTGATTATACCTTCCCTTATTTATGTCAAACATTAAACACATTACGGTGACACGTATTCCAATGGTATCTTGTAGAGATGGTGTTTGTTCTAGATGTGTAATCGGAAAACATCATCACGATAGTTTTGAAAAATGTGCCTCTTGGCATGCCTCGGCCCCTTTACAACTTGTGCATAGTGATTTATGTGGTCCACTTCTAGTTGTTTCATTCTCTAGCTAGAAGTATTTCTTAACTTTCATTGATGATTTCTCCAGACACAGTCGGGTATACTTCTTAAAACTCAAGAGTGAAGCATTTAACATGTTCTAGGCCTTTAAGGCCTTTGTTGAAAAACAACCTGGACATCAAATTCTTAAGCTAAGATCTGAGAATGGCAGAGAATATGTTAACAACAAATTCATCAAATTTTGCACTAAGAATGGAATTCAAATGCAACATATTTTTCCATATACTCCACAACAAAATGGTGTAGCTAAAAGGAAGAATCGTACCTTAAAGGAAGCAGTGGATTGTATGCTTCTATCTAAAGGACTTAGTCTTAATTTTTGGGTAGAAGCAATTAACTGCGAAAATTACATAATAAATCACACTCCTACTAAAGTTTTAAAGAATATCACTCCAAAAAAAGAATGGAGCTCAATTAAACCAAATGTAAGTCACTTTTGCATTTTTGGAAGTGAAGCATGGTCCCAAATTCTAGACGAGAAACATAAAGCTTTAGAACCTAAGAGTGAAAAATGTATTTTTGTTGGATATTCTAAAAATGTCAAAGGATACAAACCTATTCCACTTAATTCCAAAAATGTTATCATTAGAAGAGATGTAAAGTTTGCTAAAAATATATCAGCCTACGAGCCTAGTTCGGCAGACGTGCCACCTCTTTCTATCCCTTCCATTTCTAAAAATATTTCTTCTTCAGATGATGATAACAAGGATGACAAGCCTCCCCCACCTTCTTAGGATTCTCCTTCTGCTCCTCAGCTTCCAACATGGGTCCATGCTACTCAGGATGTAGCAGGTGCTCTTTCTAGTGATCCTATAGATCTGTGACATACTCATTCTCAATTCGGTAGAGCCTCTTCTTTACTGGATCGGGCTTCAACTAATTATGATCCTGACACTTTTGCAGAAGCTTTAGGCCATCCAGATTGGGATGCAAGTATGAATGAATAATATCGTTCATTATTGGCAAATGATACATGGGATGTTGTTCCCCTTCCAAAGGGACGAAAACTTGTTAGATGCAAATGGGTTTATAGAACCAAGTATGGACCAAATGGAAAAGTTGATAAACATAAAGCTTTTCATGTTGCTAAGGGCGTTTTACAAGTTGAAGGAATTAACTATACCGAAACCTTCTCCCCTATTGCCAAAATGATCTCTATCCACCTTGTTCTTTCCCTTGTTGCCTCTTTCAAATGGCAAGTCCATTAGATGGATGTTAAATCTGATTTCTTGCATGGGGACTTGCATGAAGAAATCTATATGGAACAACCTACTAGATTTATACAAATAGACTCTAGCCTTGTATGCCAACTTAAGAAATCCCTTTATGGTCTCAAGAAAGCCCCTCAAGCTTGGTATGCCAAAATGAATAACTTTCTTTTAGAAACTAGATTTTCTACGTGTCATTCTGACAATACTGTCTACACCAAGAAAGTGGGAAAGTCTCTTATCATTCTTGTTCTTTATGTTGATGATCTTATCCTTACTGGTAGTGATCCCAACCTTATAAACCATGTGAAATCCAGCCTCAAAAAGAAGTTTGAAATGATAGACTTAGGACACTAGCATTATTTTCTTGGTCATCAAGTCTTACAATCCAAGGACGGTATTTCCCTTTCCCATTCCAAGTATGCATGTGATATTCTACGCCATTTTCACATGGAAGACTGTAAGCCAGCCCCTTCTCCCTTTTAGTCTGGAGCTAAACTTCTAGTCACTTTTACTTCCCTTGAAGTTGATGCTACCTTATGTTGTTAACTTGTAGGAAAACTTTTGTATGTGACCCATACTCATCCTAACCTTTCATTGGCTATTTTCGTTACTGCTCGGTTTATGAAAAACCCACATGAAAGTCATTAGAAATCAGCTAAAAGAATACCTTTTTATGTTCAAGGTATGGTTAATTTTTGGATTCATTACAGTGTAGAAGCTTCTCCTCTATTGGTTGGTTTCAGTGATTCTGATTGGGCTGGTGACCCTAGTGATCAGAAGTCTACTGGGTGTTATGTGTTCACTCTTTGTTTAGGACCTATTGCATGGGCTTGCAAGAAACAAAGTGACATTTCTCTTTCTTCAATAGAAGCAAAGTATTGTGGTGCCATAGAAGCTAGTAAGGAAGCCCTATGGCTTCATCAAATCCTATCAAAGTTTGGCTTTCAACAGCAGCATTCGACTACACTTTGGTATCATAATGAAAGTGCCAATCAACTATGCAAATATCTTGTCCAACATTAGCACAACAAACACATTGAATTGCACATGCACTTTATCATAAAGCTCATTCACGACCATGTTCTTGAAGTGCAATATTGTTCAATAGATGATCAAGTTGTAGACATCTTTCCAAAGGCTCTCACAGAGGTGAAGTTCACTAAACTTCAATTTATGGTTGGAGTTCAAGAAGTTGTCAGTAAGGGGGGATAGGCTATAATGCCTCCTTCCTTCTCCTATTGTGTCATATTTTTACATCCCTTAATCGTATCCCAAGTTGTTCTTAAGGGGGATGTTAGGATATTCCAACACATAGGAAATAGTTAAGTATAACTTGGTATAATGTAGAGTTAGGTAAAGCATGTTTCTTTATTATGTAATTTTGTAACTTACAATTTAATGGTCACGATATGTAGTGATCCGACAGTTCATTCTCTCCTTAGTATTACCGACACTTGATCTATGGCTTAATACCTGACTGGTCCATGATCTATATTTAAAGAGCATGGAGGGTCATTTGTAGGGTAACTGTTCATGAGAGAAGCTTATGTAATTTTTCATTATTTTATTAATAAATTGCTCGAAGCGGCTACGTCATCTTAGGCCATGAATTCTTTCCCTCTTTGAGGGTTTTAACCACATTAAGAATACTAGTGTATTGACCTATGATCTGTTTGTGAGTAGTGTCCTTTGGTGTTTTGTCTAAGGAACTTACCCTGTAAAGCATGACCATGAGATGAATGGGTCACCTCCTTGTGGTTCATTCAATGGTCGAATAACGGCTTCGTTAGGTTCATGCACCGACACTATGTCTTTAAGGTGTTGGTCTAGATGGAGATTCCAACAAGTGGCTCTTTGATGGCCACTTGTATCGCAATGATTGCAATTCATCTTCTTCCTCCAGATCTGCTTAACATGTTTCTTTACATGCTATTGAGAGGGTCTTTCATGCCTCATCCTTTTGTGTGCTACCATTCTATTCCAACACTTAGAAAATGTATGGTTATGTAATCCACAAAAGGTACATGTTTTTCTATGCCATGTTTTATGTTCATCATTAACAACATGACCATAATCATAATGAACATTTGCATGTCAAAAGTTCTTACACCTTACCTTGTTGTCTCTAGTGTAAGTATGGTGATTAGAGCTTGCCTCAGCTCTCTCCCTGTAATGGAAACTACCATGGGATGGTGGGGATGTTTTCCCATCATTCTCTTTCCTTAACGACTTCAATGATCTCTTGGAAGAATCTGATGCCTTTGAGCATTCTACTTTAGTGCGTCTCGAGCCTGCAGATTGCTGTCTCTGCATAACCTCCAAAGGTTGAGTTATGCCTTGGTTATTAACACTAAGTTGTTCTTCTTCCTTATGCATCGTCTTGGTAACGAGCCTCATGTTTTTCCCTGTAATTGTGATCTACAAATATCCAATAGAAATCATACTATGTGATGACAAAACTGAAATGAAATCGACATATTTTACGTCCTTTATTGATTTGGAAAGAACTGATGAGGGCTTCTCATTATCTATTGTTGGTGATTCGCTAGTTGTTTCAGTGCATTCCCCAACTTCTCTTCTGACATACCCAAGTCCTACTTGACAAGGTAATTCCTCCACTTTGATGGGGTTAACAATGCCTTGGCCATTAACGCCCAAGCCTTTCCCTTCATGCCACATTTTCTTCAATAGTTTGGAGCCAATTCCTGTGGTGTGATTTTCAAAAACAACGAAATCATCATTAGAAATATACATGAATTTGGAGAACTAATTCTTACCTCGCATGGGTCATGCTATATCTTTTCCAAGGCCTCATCCCCTGCTTGTAATTGTCATAGAAAACTATGTTTCTCCTCTTTCTCTTCATGTAGACGCATCTTCAATTCGACATTGTCTATTTGAAGATTCTTTTTGTTTTGCTTCAGTTCTTCTAGGGCCTCTTTCGTGGCTTGCAATTTCCTCTGCCTCTTTTTGTAGAGTTTCATACATGATTTCCACTCTTTTGGAAATTTTTAGCATGGTTTCATACATCTCTTTTTGATCCTCTGTGACTGCACTTTCCATTGTTCACACTGCAATTCACATCAATGCAAAGACTGCTATGATACCACTTTATCCTGGTCTGGGCGTTAAGAAGGACCCTTTCAAGACCTTTTACTTTGGTGATGTGTTAAATAACATTTTTAAGAGAACATAAATGAATGCATCTGCATGCTGTAAAGAAGAGGAACATGTCAATCATCAACACATGAAAACATAAGCCGTTGATAATGGATTTTGTCTAGGAGGGAATACGTCTTCGGGCCCCAATGTCAAGGTGGTGTAGGCTACTGCATTAAGTGTTTTCAATAGTGATGATGTACATAGAGATTATGTCGCTATCATACAAGGAAAATGGCTTCATGCAGGAGTGGCACCAAGAGATGTTCCACTACAGGAACTCTCCGTCAAAAGGACTCCTATCAGTATGACATAAACTCATGTATGATGAGCATCCTGCCAACATGGTACAAAGGGATCTCAATGAAAACAAACATGATGAAAATATGAGTATCCCATCAACATACAACAAGGGATCTCAAAACACAACATGAAAAATCATGACAACAAGTACATCACATAGATGATTCCGTGTCACGTCAAGCAGGAATCATGAAAACAATTAATAAACAAGATCCCACATCAAGCATCAATAGGGATCTATGCAATACAATGCATAGGAAAAGAAGTATTGAACATATTGCATATACCTCACAATCAGGGGCCATTTGAAGAAGTGGATGTCAAACCACTGAAGCTTTTCGAACCATGGATCTCACGGCATCAAACACATGGAAATGGTTGCTCACACATGAATGCTAACACCTGCATTCCACTTAGAAAAGTGGCTGGGAAATGAAATGAGTGAATGAAAAATATGAACACACCATTAAATTTGTGGAGTCGAATAGTGCAAAATCGACTATCCAAAATTTGAATTCTGAGAAATTGAGAATCCGGGGCCAAGGAATATTTTAGATTCCGCTATATTCCTCAAAGATTATGCTCCATCGATGGAATGGAAATCTGCAACTCAAAAGGTGAATCTGACCTCGCCATTGCAATCCCTGTGGAAAACCATGAAAAGCGATTGTAAACTTGACTATATTATGACATGGAGAAAAATTACCTCCTCAGGAAAATTGCAAGGATCATGGTTCCACTCCCTATTTCTATAGCAATAATGGCTCCACCTACATACTGAAAAATGGTCAAAAAATGTAGAACTTTGATGGAGAAATGGACCTCGCCATTACGTCCATGGCGTTGAGAAGTATTGAAACCATATAAAATTTGTCAAAATCTGACAAAGTGAAAATTCAGCCCTCCTACAAAATGTTGCCTCGAACTGTGTGCACTATCTTCCTCTGTCTTGAATTGCATGCCCGCTCCTAGTTCCTCCATCTTCCTCCACACTCATAAAACTGGGTATATATTCATTTTATTGGGTGGATAATCCAAAGGATGACTGTTGGGCATGTTGGTAACTTTCACAAATAGTTGAGGAGGGGTCGAGTGATCAAATCCCACCCCTCACACATTAACCCACATGATACATTCATTTTTTTCATTTAAGGTTGGGGGCCTCGGAAATTTGGGTGGCCATGGTAGAATTACCACCGGAGGTTACGTATGCCCATTATATTAAATAGAGGGTGCATGTGGCATGTTAATTTTGGTGGTGTAAATGTTTGAAGGGGTAGTTGGTACTTCAGATGAGGCTACTCGGTGGGGGCCGGTCGACGTGACCAAGTGGGTTCAACTCCCGTCGGCCTCACCTTAATAATTTTCTCTGTTTTGTATAAGGGTGTCGGGTGGTGAGGGTGGTCCCACCACCCCACATATATATATATACTATAGTATATATATCTAATAATGCCAATTTGAAAAATTTGGATTTTAGGCTGAAGGTGACAAATTAACAGGCCACAAATTTTCCAGGAATCTGGCCCAGGTTGGCCAGAATCCGATGGCTGAGTTTTGTCCAAATTGTGGCCTCCTTAAGCCTTCCGAGTTAGTAAAAAGTGAACCGAACATTGATTGCTTCTAACTCCTTCATCCAGAATTGGATTGGAGTGTCATTTGCATCATTGGAATCAGGGCAATGAGCACCTCAATTTGATGTCAAGTTCATCGCCTTTTCACCACTTTGAATTTTGAGCTTTTTCCATGCCACTGACTCTGAAGATCCACCTGGATCATATCTAGACAAAATATCTACATGAGACAAAATGGAGTTGTAACCAATATCTCTCGAAGATTCCAACAGGTGTCCCCTATTCTAGAAGATTGGGTGCCATATTATACTCACTTATTTACATTTGTCCTTTAGGGATGCTTTAGCTAGCTAATAGATTCCCATGAATGAACATATATTCTAAAAGGAGATATTTTTCATATAAAAAAGGTGCAGGTAAAATTAGGTCAAATTCTCCTATACCAAATTCATCCAAAAATAAACACATATTAGGGAGAATAAAAATGTCAGATACATTCATGATATCCCACACTACGTACATTAGGGTATCTTGAGATGAGATACCTAATGATTGCAAGTACCACTCTCTCGTTCGGTCATCTCTCATTGCATTAATTCATCAACCTAATTCCAGATTCCCTAGTGAGCTTCCAATCTAAAGATACTTAATTTTTAGAGGATGATAGAGCTCAAATCTATCACTAATCGAAATCTAGATTCACTAATGTAAATTCTAGCAATTTTTTGATAGCTATTGTCCCAAGCACTTAGTTCGAGATTCACTAAAGAATTATAGTTATAACTATATTTAGTGAGGTTACTATGTTTGGTAATCTTACCATCACTAAAATGATTAAATACATAAATGAACCCAGATAAACTAAGGATCTACAAATTCCAAAGGCAACATGGCACAAAAAGACTCATCAGTACAATACTATGGCTCTATGTCTTTTAACATTTGGAAATCCTTCAAAATACATGTCGAACCAATCTCGTAAATAATAGGGTAAGTAACATCATTTAATTTTGTATGTTGATTTAATTCCACTTTGGAATATTCCTAAACAAAATATAGAGGAAAACATACTTAAAACCAAGATTTTGTGTTATGCATCTCTTATTTTCGTATGGAGTATTTAAAATGAAAATATATGTCAATGGGTTGGTTATTTCATCCATGTCTTATTGTTGAATTAAGTTCCATTAACCTAGACTAAAATTTACGTCTAACAAGCAATAGAGAAGATAATGGTGTTGTCGAAGGGTATAGACTTCATGAAGAAGATGGGAGGTTGTTTCACTAAACTTAAAGACAAACCTAGTTATGTGTTTTCCTCGCTAATTATAAATGAAACTCTATTCTAATCCAAACCTTAGATACACAAATTATAATAATGGATAGTATAAAATTATATAATAATGACACTATGATTTCATTTCTTTTGACCAAAACCTAATAGTTTTCCAAACCAAAGTTATTATAGTTCCAAAAAATGAAGAAAAGAAATCAACAAGAAAGACAAGGCATGCACAAGAAATAAACAACATATTAAGAAGAGTCACATGATAAGTCTTGAATTAAAAATTCAAATTCCACAACTTTGTGAACAAGCCTCCTACATTGCATATGACTATGACTATAGCTAAACATATTCCATAAATGGAAAGAAATTTCTTAGAATGTTTAAGTTAAAGAGAAATATAAAAATTGTAATAATCTAATTTAGATTGAAGAATTTCAATTATATTCTTAACCAAGAATATATCTCGACAATATATTCCAATGAAAATGCAATCTTCCCTAGTATCTATAAACAATGTATTCACTTGAAAATACAATCGTTCCAACGCACTACCCATTTTAGTTATTTATACCTTATCTTATTTAATTTTTTAATAAAATCGAATTTCATTCCCAATATCAACATTTCTCGTCGACCTTTCTACATAATCTTTTAACTTGTAGTTACTGTTTATCTTTGTTGTTTATGTCTTATTATTTTTTGATAAAATGGAATTTCATTTTCAGTATGCACCTTTCTCGTTGCTATTTACCTTTGTTTTATATTTTATTTTTTGATTACCTTTGTTGTTTATATCTTATTATTTTTTAATAAAATGGAATTTATTTTCAGTATCCACCTTCCTTGTTGACGTTTTAACACATTCTTAAAATTCTTACTTAGTATTTAATACGAACTTAAAGCCAATTTTAGGCCACAATATATTATAGTGATTAGAAAGTTTTAAAATTGATATTAGACGAAAGTAATACACTTATATATCTCATTATTATCACGATATGAGTTTTAAACACATTTTCTTTTAAATCTTTAAAGATTCATAACAATTTAAGTTTTACTTGTACAATTGGATATATATAAAGGGTAACAAGATATAATTTTTAAATAATTCTCATTTAAATCATTTTAATTATTTTTCTTTAAATTGAGAACAAACTATTTTTCTTAAATAGAATTAAATTAATTAATATTTTTTAAATTAATACATTTTTTTATTATTTTACTAAAACATATTTAAGTCTGGATATTTGATAAGAGTGATAAAGCAATAAACAAATTTCCAAGATTAAAACAATTTTATATTGAGTCAAAACCCTTGATACTATCAGAAATTGTCTTCAATCCGTGAAGGACTTTGTAGGCCATAAAGATATGAAAGGGGTCAACTCGATCTCTTTTTCTTGTGGGATTCTCTACATTGGAGAAATTGGTTGCTCCATTAACTAGAGAATCCAAGAGAATGCAACAGACATTAGTTACAACCATTCTCGGTCATCATGGGAAAATCCAACTACCATGGCTGCATTAAGGATTCCAAAGTCATTGCTAAGTTTGATGACTTCCACAATAGGAAACTAAGAGACATTATTGAGATTGAAAAACATGCAATGAAAATCAACAAGGATGATGGTTAGAAGTTAAGTAAGACCTAGATTCCACTCTCTGTTGGGTGATCCACCCTATCCCCCTTTTAATATTTATTTCTTTGTTATTTTAATTTTTTTTCTTAATTTTAAAACTTTAAATTCTTAATATATTTTAATTCTTTAATTAATTAATTAATTAATTAAAATATTATACTTATTCCATAAATATTCAAATATTTCTATACTTGATTTCCTTTATGTATCTTTACTTATTTATTCTTAGGGTCTCGATTGATTCTTCACCTCTGTCTTGAGGACCGCACATCTCTCGATCGATTGATTAATCTGAAAATCCACATTCACTCTCACTTGCAACATAGATCACAAAAGTCTAATCAATCTAACAATTTTAATGTATTCTATAATTCTTAAAATTAAATAACCAATATTTTAATTAATTATAATATCATATATATATCTATATATAGAAAAAAATACTACCGCCACACCACACCTCTCTCGACTAATTTATTATAAGGGATATATGTAATTTTTTTAATGTCTTTGAAAATAGAAATAATTAACAAAACAATGAAATATCAATAATACAAGGTTAACATTACTAATTGCATTCATCGATTTGTAAGACAATTTGGTATGAAAACGATGTGTCATTCATTTGTGTGAAAATGATGTGTCATGTTATTCATAGAATAATAAAGAAAACTACATTTTCTATATACACTTCTAGAACCTATTCTTCAAAATAACTTAAAACAATTGCATAAAGGATATTTTTAGGGACTACAAGGAAGAAAGACCATAGTGTAGAGCATAACAAAGGTTAAAACAAATAATATTCGTGCACTTTATATATCATAGAAAAACCATAAACCAGGCCAAAAGACCGAGGAAGGCTACCAAAATACTCGGCAATGTGAACAACTGTGATGCCCCTAGCAATTGTACATATTTAATTTTCTCCAGTTAAAAAAACTAGATATTATTATTATTATAAGTTTATATATTTATTATTTTGATCAAGCTATGCATGAAGTGAATGTCTTGATGATGACAATTATGTAATTCTCACATGTCAGGTAGTTTGGGTAGGCACCTATCACTAACTAGTTCCTTGAATATTTATTCTCAAGGAGGAGATCAAGAGGATATACGTACCTAAGGTCAAGAAAAGAAATAAACTGAGGATACCGTGCTGATATGTCAGACGTGTTCATAAAGTTAAGTCTGGTTAAGACCAGATAGTTGTCGCATGTTAGGACTGTTAGTCTTAAATGAAACATCCATCTTGTGAGGGACAATTCGGGGGGAGACTCAGAATAGAAAGTTGGTCTCAAGGTTGGGAGAAAATTCAACAAGTTATTGTTAAACTAGGACTAAACAGTTGACAACAATTGCTATAGAAATTAGATAAGTATTTACTTCTTTCTGAAAGTTAAATGTACCGTTGAATTAAAGACATGCATCCTTTTGGAAAAGGTTAAATGTGCTAATTCAATAAAGGCCTAATTATTATGAATAAAAGTATATAATCAGCATGCTAGCTAGCTCACTTGAATTAGTCTAACCAAGGAAATTCTAAATAAATAAATAAGATATGCAATCAGATTAACAATCATCCTTTAGAAGAATCCACTTCCTAAGGATATACAATATACATAATTGCTCAAAAAGTAGTAAACCAGTAAGCAAGAAACTCTCAGTACTCATCAGAATGTGTTTAGAAACATTCAAATGGAGAGGGTTACTATTCTAGAAAAATAAATAAACAAATACTCCTTACAAACAACCTAGATACATGAAAAGAAAATACAGATCATGACCTTTTTAATGCTTTGTTAGTTAAGTGAATGCAAGAAATGAACTTCAATTTAAACCCTAATGAAAAATCAAGCCTACCAAATTATACTGAATTTAAATCGAGAAGAAAATGCCTCTTAAGGAAACGAGAGAACTGGAGCTAGCAATAAGGTAAAATGAACAAGCTTTATTCTTAAAGAATTTCATTCAGAAAACAATTGAATTTCAAACTCAAGAATTTTAACCCCAAATGAGCACGGGTTATCTGGGTAAAATATAACAAGACTCTGCTGCGAAATTAATAGAGATTTATAGTAAATTAATGAGTATTTTTCATGTTGGGACATGGGCAGAAACCACAAAACTACCTATAGATACAAATATTGAAACAAGATGGTATGAAACATATAAACAAATTCAAGACCATAATAATAGAATGTGGATAAAGAACTAATTCTCTTTAAAAACAAATAAGGAAATCCAGTTCAGATGAACACCACAGACCTCTGTGTAAAGAATTGAACTGTGCAAAGGTAGAATCCCTTTACATAAATGTGCAAAACTTGTAACTTTCAAAATATAAGGCACAAAAATTCATAGTAACAGAGCTTTGTATCTAAGTATAAAACTTAGAATGTGCATTCACCTTCTTCCTATTGGTATAATATTTAATATGATTTACTTTACTAGGGGAAGTCGCAAACCCAAATCAAGCTACACACACAGAATCCTTTAAATTGGAAACGGCACCACTATGCCTAGAATAAAAAGGAAAACTCTAGCCGTAGAGCATCTTTATATACAACAAGATATAAGCCCGAGAGTAATATAACTAAAGAGAAACTTAAGAAGCTAGCAAGACAAAACTGATAACTCTCTATGAATCCAAATCACTTCAACCCAATATTTCATGGGAAAACCCTTGACATTAGTTGGTGGCTAGATGGTGAAGTAAGTTTGCAACCCTCGGACATGGACGGGGAGGTAAGGCTCCATTTCCATGCAAGTGCGATCATGCAGTATGAAACCCTCCAGAGGAACCTAACAATACAAATGAACAACTTATTAAACAAATGAACTAATGGTTACATTGAAGTGTAATATTCCTAGTATAAGGAAAAACTAATTACCTGGGCTGGACTACTGCGACAGGATGATTCCTTTTGAGCGGTGAGTGCCAGAATGATCTCTACAAACCTAATAGTTGAGCATATAGTCACATCGGAGCTATGAAGGAGTAGAAAGGTCTTTGTCAACAGTACAGACAGGCAGAAGTAAAACCTACGTGAAACCCTGAAGCCATGGGTCAGAAATCGAAGGCTCTGTCGGACAAAAAGGGAAATGCCAAAACCACTCAGTGAAGCAAATGTCAAAGGAGTTAACGTTTCAATCAAATTCATCTGACGAAGTTGCCTTACAGAGGACTGTATATGAGGAGACCTCCTTGAGAAGGTGCCTAACAACTAGATGGCAGTCGGAAGAACCCAAAACTCTGGTCTCGCAAACTTTAGGGGGAAATCAAGTTCGACATATTAGATTTTAGGTATAACTACCTTGGATTTAACCATGGAAATCTAAACAAGTGTTACATCGAAATCACCAGAGTATATTATTTCAGTATGCAAAAACTCCAAAGTTAATATTTACCATGTATAGTAAAGAATTTGTACTATGCATAACGCTGTACTTAGTAATTTAATCCATAGAATAAAGGTGACAGGTGTACTCCTTTGGGTTATTTGGGTTATTATAGTTATATGAAATCAAATATTTTTTTTTTTACAGTGATTTATATGATCATATTATCAAGAAATGTGACAAGTGTTATCGGAGTTCTCATGTTGCAAAACTGAGACCTCTGGAAACAAATGAATAACAATGTTTATGATGTACACAAAGAAAGAGAGAAAAGTAGCCAACATGAGGAGGACAGGACTTACACGACACAGACTCATGATAGAACAGGACCAAGATCATTTCTAGAAGCCAATCCCAAGCTATGGGTACAGTTGGGGGAGGAGATGCGCAATACCAACACTCCCATTTTTGAAACTGTACAAGAGCTAAAGGATGAAATGGATAAGTTGCGGGTAGACGATGAAAGATTGATGCAAGAAAAAGAGAAAATTATGAAGAGTTTGTCTAACAGATAGAATCAGCAGCAATCGATTCCCAGTCCCGAAAATGGAAACATGATTAGAGACCCAGAATTTAGAAATGAAAACTCAGAAATAGAAGTGGGTGAAGAAAATCAAGAGGAGGAATATGATAATGTGTCAGATCACAAAAAGCAAAAATGATAGAAGGTTGAGTTGCAATGAGAGTTTCGAAAGATCAAACCTCCCCTCTTCGTTAGTGAATATGAGGAAGTTGTTGAAGTTTGGATTATCAATATGAATAAGTATTTTCAGTTGTATGAATATGTTCACAATCTAAAGGCTCGCTTAGCCACCTATCAGCTGCAAGGAAAAGCCACCTTGTCATGGGAGAGGTGAAGACGGTACATGGAGTAAATGAGCAGAACGTGACTTGGGAAAAAATTCAAAAGTATTTTAAGGAAAAATATTTAAGAAAAAGATTTCACGATGAGAAGGCGAAACAGTTTCATGACCTTTGACTGGGTTAGTTGTGTATTGACAAATTCATAATGAAGTTCACATCCTTTCTTCGATATGTTCCCTACATACGAGAATAGAAGGCAAAGGTGCAAAGGTTTATTAGTAGTTTGCTGCTATTCATGGAAAATTTTAGGGGTGAATTTTTGCCCTTAGGTGAAATTAAGGGGTTTTAAAATTTTAGTGGGCGAATATTTTGTATCATAGTACATTTTTACAAATCGCTTCAAATAGCCGACCTTATTTTAAGGGAGAGGGTAAAAAAGGTAAATTTAGCCCTTGAAATTAGGAGTTACAACCTTCCATTCGCCTTAATTTTCAAGAAGAGATTTTATTTAAGTGAATCCTATGGGCCAAATACCATATTTATGAAAGAGGTATGGTAAATTAGTAAAAGTATAAATAAATGAGAGGTATGGTAAATAAATAAAACCTTTTTTATATTTACTCCATAAGTCACCTTAAATACATGCAACGGTGTAAACAAATAAAAATATAAATAAGGTGGAGGTATGGTAAATAAGTAAAACCTTTTTTTATACTTACTCAAAAGGTATGGTAAATAAATAAAAATATAAATAAAGTAGACATATGGTAACTAAATAAAATCTCTTTTTATATTTAGTCCATGTAACCCTCTTCCTATTTATGAAGGCTTAAAAAAGAGGTTTTGTTTAAGTGAATCCTATGGGCCAAATACCATATTTGTGAAAGAGATATGGTAACTTAATAAAAATATAAATAAATGAGAGGCATGGTAAACAATTAATTTTTATTTTTTTTATATTTACTCCGTAAGTCACCTTATATTTACGAACACTCAAAAATGTGTTATATTTAGGTGCAACCTATGGGAAAAATACTATGGGTGAAATACCATGGGCTACATTATTATTAATTCCACGCAAAAAACATTTTTAACACTAATATTAGTATTAGTAAAAATAAAAATGGCACATGGTATTGACCCATGGTATTCACATGAAATGTAGCCTATTTAAATGGGGGAAATTAAACAAACATAGATCCATCTTTACTTTGGATCTACTAAGCCCGAAGATGGATCAAATATCATGATATGCAAACTAGCATAGAGTGAAAAAATATTTGATCCCTCTTGGGGCTTGGTGGATCAAGAGTAAAAATGGATGTTGTAATTTAATGTATGTTGAACATTTTAACTTGGTTAAATAAAAAATAAATTAAAAATAAATTATTAATTTTTATAAATTACTAATAGTAATTTTTAAGCTCCAGGTTTGTGATAACCCATGGTATTGGCCCATGGTAATACCATGTTATTCATGTGAGCATAGACTATTTAAAGGGGAAATTCTATCATCTTAGATCCATCTTAATTCTGGGTATACCAAGTGCTCAGAGGGATAAATAGATTTCATCCCCCTAAGAGTGGTAGATGTGGAGTTAAGATGGATATAGGTTGGTTTTTATGATAATGAAGATATTAAATAGACTTAGGAAATTATATTGTAAAAACATCTTAAGGTGAATGGTTAAAGCATAGACATTGGACAAGTATATTTGTATACTTCTGTTTTAAAATGAAACAAATCTAGGGCTAAAAGGAATGGATTGATTGCACTAGTCATCCTTCAATAACTTTCCAACATATGCTAGAGTAAACATATTGTAATTTAGGTAATTTTTCTAATTGCAAATGGGAACATACTTGTGTATTGGCAGGGTGGTTACGAGGTCCCTAAAAGTGGAGTAAATAGATTGTAATTTGGGTAATTTTTCTAATTGGAAGTGGAGTAAACAGATTGTAATCTGGGTAATTTTTCTAATTGCAAATAGGAACATAGAAGTGATGAATTTGAATTTTTCTTAGTTTTATATATAGTATTAGGTTTTTTCTCATGCTTTCTGTGAATGGCACGGGTGTATTTTATCTTACACCCACTAGATTATCGATATGTAATTTCGGTAGTTTTGATTTCAAAAGATATTTTAAAGAAATGCAATGATTTCATTTGTGTATTCAATAAACACAAGATTTTATAATTGAGTAAAATATTAGCCATGCCTGGTGAGAGATTCGCCAAAAAATTATATATACATATCATATTATTGATAAAATCGCCTTCCATTTTTCCTATATACCATGGAGATTCGCCCATTTATTATACATGTAAATTTAAGGGGGCTTCTTAAAATTTTCCCTGGTTTGCATGCTTGTTTGCTTTCATGTTTTGATTGCTTGTTTGTTTACTTGCCTCACTTTCATTTCTGCTTCTTCTCTTGCTTTACTTTGTTGATTGTTAGTTCGTTTGCTTGTCTAGTTCATAGGTTAGTTCGCATGAAACCATGTGTGACCCATGAAATGAGATGGGTAAAGTACAAGAGGGTTTGTAAAGCTATCACTGCTTGGTTATATGTCATCTTGCCTCTCTATGATGAACTTCTTACTCTTGGTCCATGATACGTCAAATTAAAATACGTACTCTTCGAAGTGAACCTTGGAGTAAAGACACCGCTTGCATGCTAATTGGTGTCACCTTCTCTAGTCGATTTTTTTTGGGTTAACCTTTGTCATCTCATTCAAGTAGAGTAAAGTGAAGGGGAAAACCTTAACAAGAATGTCAGAGATATAATAAACTGCTTCTCTGTTGGAACAAATTCCTCTGCTCTCAATAAGTCGGGATCCCTCTTCCACCTCTGAAATGAATAAGTGCTATGCACAGTGAAAAAAAAAATGAAAAAATGAAAAGTCAAAAGATTCAAATGAAAAATGAATAAGGTGAAAGAAGAGAAAGGCTTCCTACGTAGGGAGGTGATGCAAGTAACTCCGTCGAGGTACTGACCAGGCTCGTTAGCAATGGAGCCATGCTTGTGTTCCTATGTGACTCCATCGAGGTACTGTCCAGGCCTGCTGACATTGGATCAACACCAGAGATGAAACTAAGACTCTAATGACTATACTTCTTGTGCAGTTATATACCCCTCAACTCCAATCGAAACAACTGTCTTGCCTTGGCTTGGAATGTGTGTTAATCGACCAAGAGTCTCATAGATGCCACATCTTACAATCAAGCTAGTGTGAAGCTAAGACGAGCTGAGAGTTGAACAATACTTTCAGAGGTGTTAGACTTGCTTTTGATGAACAAGGTCCATTCAAAGAGCTAGAGTTCTACTAGTGTGTCGCCAAGTGTTGTAACAGCTGCAACCACCCTCCAAAATTTTTCCTTAGCCTATTTTGGAGCCTCCCTACCAACCTTCACAACAACTTTCCTTGCTTCGTCAATTCCTCAAGATTTAGTGTCTTTCTTGCTCAAAGGCGGCCTGTCAATCACAATTTTATATTTTCCCTTCACAGGTTACTCACCCGAACTTGCTCCAGCTGCAGGCTGAGTAGCTTCCTAGTGAAATTTGTGCATCTCTAGAGGGAAACTAGCCTTCCCTCTAGGAATTGTGAAATTCCTTCTGATAGCCTGCTAGGCTCCAAGATAGCGCAATCCTACCAGCCAACCCTCCCAGCAGGATTTGCGCAATTTTTTCCATCAACAGGCTGTTCAGCCCAAGATTTGCGCAAATCCATGCAGCAGTCAGCTGCTCTACCCACAAATTGTGCAATTCCCTAGGTAGTCAGCCCCGCTGACAATAAGAAATGCACATTTCTCTTTAGCAGTCGAGCAGTCGCTTGCATGTGCAACATGCATAGGTTGCTTCTCCCAAGGCAGTATGCAAAATCATCCCTTGGTTTAGGGATCTATGTTTAGCACTTGGAGGTTACATGCAAGGAGTAATTCAGAAACCTCCCTCCAAGTGTCACTTCCCCTAGATTTGTGGCATGCACGTCACAACCTCGATGTTATAAAAAATCATCAATCGAATGTTGCAAAGCTCATTTCTCACATCAACCTTGTAGCGCTCACATCCCACATCACATTTAGGAGCAGTCGACACATTTAACTTAATTTTTAGGGGGTAACCTCACTTCCCATGCCTTGTGTTGAATTTCTATCGCTTTTTGGGTTTTCTCCTGTATGAGTAATGTTTTCTTGATTTCTTTGAGATCTTTCTATTTTTTACATGTATAATAGCTTTTCCTAGCTCGATTTCAATTTTCGTTGCTATCTCACTATTGTCACATGCATGGAACTGTTTTACATAGGCGTTTGCCCAACTGGTGAGTGGCCTCACCCACATGCATGTTGATCTATTTGCTCAATCCTCCATTCATGTTTTGCATGCACTGTTTATCACTTTTTCTATCACTTAGTTTCATCATACATTTCACTAACTTACTTGCTTTTAGTTGGCTGTCGGAAAGTCGGGCCAACCTTGACCTAGTCTTTGCCTTCACCAAGGCTAGATTCCACATTTTGGAGAAGGAAGTCTCACCTTCCTCTCTAGATTTGTGCATTCTGGCACAACACAAGCCTCCTAGACTAAATTGTGCATTTTTGGAGTTTAGTGGCTACTTGGCCCAAAAATTTGTGCAAATTTGTCCCCGAGCCAGCAGTCTTTCCCAACAGGAATCACGCATTGTATAATACCAGTAGCCAAATGCCCAACTGGATTGCGTATTTTGTAGTTCCAGTAGTTAGTTAGTCTCCCAGCAGCCCAGACTGTGCCTTGTACAGTCTTGGTAGTTGGTCTCCTGACCTCCCGGCCGAAATTACGCAACTTTCATGATCATTCAACCAAGTATGTTGCAAGTCAGTTCTCATGTTCATTTTGGTTTTCGTCTGACATATTGCTTGCTATGAGTGTTTCCATGTCTCCAAGTATCATAGATGTTCACCTGCCTCTTAGCAGTATAGGTATAATGCTTTCCAAGAGAGCAGAGATAAAGACACCGTTTAGAGCACGCTTGGGGATGCAATCAATCAAGTGTCCATGGGCTTACCTACTCATGAAGAAATCAAGTTGTTCATGGACAAGGACATTAAACAGTAGCATCACACTAAGCAGCATCATGAGCATCAGCTGAAGGCGACATACCGAATCCATTAAACACAACAAATGAGGTGAATGCAGCGAATGCAAGAGGAAGGTTGTTGACAACATAGAGACGAAGCAAAGTTGCAAGATCAAGCAGATCCACTGATAATGAAAGCAACTTTGGAGACTCAGGCTATGAAGTGATGAAACAACATGAAGATAATGCAAAGGCAAAAGATGGAACAAAGAAGGGGTTTCATGTGTTGAAGTAGCAACTCAGGAAGAACATGAAGCTGCACAGACAGTCCAATGAGTTGCAGCAAGAACATGAATAGTAGTGGGTGTAACATGCACTCATGGATGAAACTGCACTAGTACAAGTTAAGGATCCATCCCAGAAGCTGACACAGACCAAACATGGGGAGTAGTGTTGTTGATTGCATGCAAAGGATCCAGCAACATCCATGTTGTTGAGCACATGCATGCAATCCAACCCATTCAACACACTCACCAAGGCGAAGACAAGAAACAAGTCCAACTAGGGTTGAACATGTACTTCAGCTAGTTGATGCGCATGACCACCAACAAACACTTGAAGATCAACATGGACACTATGCATCAGTGTGTTTCTGGTTCAACCATAACCAAGAAGACCATGTGCATGTTGGCAAATGATTTGGATGAAGGGGTTGAACCAATGCACTGGTTGCAACAGAGGCAAGAGTTCACTTCAGCAAAAGATGTCACCATGAGGTGCATGCACATTATAATGAATGACCAAGCTTGGCATCATCTCACCACCTTCACCATCACGAGCATGTCAAAGAGTTGGTCTCATCACAGTGGACCGAGTGTCAGTGATGTCTTGCAAGGCTTTCTCAAGCTATGTTGTCTCACACGAGTACATGTGCATTGTTATGTTGAGTCATGTCAAGTGTAAGTCGAGTGTCAACAGTTGGATGTAACAGTCATAGAGTAGTTGAAGAGTCATGAGGGTAGTTGAACTATCAAAAAGGGGAATGTCAAGGGTCACCTCACCCTTTTCTATAAATAGTTCCTCATAACTCATTGTAAGGGATTTTGGTCAGCCAAGCTTCTACTAAGACTATCTTGAAGAAGGCTTGGATAGTATTGTAACACGCCTTGGCTTCTCCACTGCACAAAGCTAGTACATCTCTTTGGAGGAGCAGACGGATGTGGTTGTAATGTTCCACTGATTGGGCTAGCAGGTTTACATGGTGTATTATATGATTGTGACTTACACTTCTTTATATAATAAAAGCCAACACATTTTCATGCATATGTTATTATTGTAGTTGCACTGATTTGGTTTCCTTAATGATATATGTTGTTTAACTTACGTACTTTTATATGAACTGATTTGTATGAAATTATACAAATCTTGTTGTTAATGTATTGCACATGTTGCTAATTTTTTCACCGTCTGTGTTGACTGCTCTTCCAGACATCAGACAGACCTTTCTCTGAGCCTTGTTATATCAATCGTCATACTCATCTCGGACTGATCCATGAGTATTTTTTGTGTTATCTTACCTTGTATGCTGTGACTGCCGCATCCATGTCAACTGCTCTACCGGAAGCTGTGCATATCCTTTGTGTTGTGTGTTCCTAGCAAAGTTGGGACTGATCCCTTTCAACCTAGAACTTACCTTCACCTTCTTCCCCCTTTTAGGTGTTGGAACCTCTCATACTCATTCCTTGACTCACTGCATCAGTCACACCCTTGCTACCAACAAAGTTATCTTACTTATCTCTGTGCAGCATCGTGGTCAAGGCATTACTTTATGACCCACTGTTGGGACTCCTACACCAAACGGTCTGAGGTTTAATAGGGACTTCTTACCGGGGAGATCCCCTTGACATGTTGACAGGTCTAGCACCATCAACGCTATTGTAATCTTCCCATGAGTGAATTTTCCTCCTGTAAGTATCACAATTGTTGAACACTTCTCTCCAACAATCACTGTTATCATGGCACCCAAGATAGATGCTTCAAAATATACCACAGCAAGCAGTATCAGGGAAGTAGTTGAGAGTATGCCAATAAACTTTCTAGCATATTTAGACACAACTATTTTTGGAAGACAAATCAGATATTACATGGTAGAAGGTGAATGAAGCTTTTTCAGCAAAGAGCTTCAAAGTGGATCTAGAAGATCTACATGTATATATTAATGTTTAGGCATTGGGATTACACAAGGTTGCATGCAAATATCCAACCTTCCCATGTGTGGATGTTATCCACTGGATTGTTTCACATATTGATGTGAATATTATGACTTTGAGCAATGTCAATGGATGAAATATTGTTACTTTTATGGCAGTATATTATCATCTCAGATGTAACATTTTAATGAGCAAGAAGTGCTCACGGATTCATACTTTTATGCCACCAACAACTATGTGAGAATGAAAGGCATTGTTAAAGGTTAGGTGAAAGAGCCATCAAAGTTTTGAAAAACACCCACCAATACTTACAAGACAAAGTATCTCAGGAGGGCCTATCATCTCTTGGTTATCCGACCTTTAAAAATCTATGGTCAGTGGAGCACGAAGACCTTTCCTGAAGAGTGGGAAATATTACTGAACTAGGTTGTGAATGAGGGGAAGTCATTCAAGTGGTTAGATTTGTTGGCTCAACAGTTAAGTATCCATGTAGCAAATTCCTAGAATCCTCCCAAGGGTGGGAAATAAATATTCTACATGTATGCATATCTATTGGATGCAATCTATGCACATAATTCATTCCTTGGCATGGATTGGACTCAGAAACCATGAGATCCTACCGTGTATATATACTGAAATGTGTTCCATGGAGGTGTTGAGGGTTGGGGCCTTCAGTGAGGAAGTCGAAGCTTCCCTCCAATGGTAGCTAGTAAATCTGATCAGGGGGTTGGAGCTCCCTTCTAGTGGGTGTTAGAGAATAAGAGAAGGTTGTAGCCTTCTATAGGTGGGTGCCTCCATGTTGGTATGATTTTGTGCCAGTACAAGGTTGTAAGAAGTATTTCTTTATAGTAAAAAGATGAGAAAGATGACAACATCAGTTGTTTTCTCCCACATTGGGTTTACGCCTAAAAGTCCTCATGTTCATGTGTGTTGATGTGTTGCTTTTGTATGATGGTTTATTATATTCATAATGCATATGATTATTGTTTAATAATTCCTACTGAAGTATTGATACACTTGTTCAAGTTAAACATATGATGAATTAACTGAAAAGTAAATTAATTGGATATACGCTAGTTGTCTGGATAACATTCAAGTACATATGTAGGTTTACTTTGATACAGTTGCGTACAAAAATATGAATATGAAAATAAAAGTTTAAATGAGTTTTAAAATACATTCACACCCCCCCCTCTCAGTATTTTTCCTAACACCTGCCTAGTCAACCCGATGATGTCAACAGTATGGCCGCCCAGTCAGCGACCCAGTCAACAAACCTTCTAATTTTTTAGTTATTTCCCAAAAACATCATAACATGATAACTTTAGCATATGACATTGAATTGAGGTGAAGTAATTGTCGTTGGATTTAGAGTGACAAACACTTCGAATTGGTGCCAATTTCAACAAATTCTAGGCACCTTCTTTTTTGAGCTAAAATTTGATCACCGGGTCATACCTCCCCACTAGGAACCTTTAGACTCCAAAAGTTTACTTCTCGTAGTAAATAAAATGAAGCCAAAACTCAAAAATATCCCAAAAATCAAGCCTTAATGCTCTATTTTCAATTGGTGCCCTTCAAGCTCCAATCAAGGTAATCCACCTATCTTCTACGTGAAGTCCTTACCGTCATGTCAATAATCGAGGCACAATTCCTATCACTATGCAGGGACAAAAACATTGGTGAGTGGAATCTGAACATTCTCTTTAAACCCATCTTTCATGGCTCAAACAACTTCATCTTAAAGTTCCATTGTTGAAGACAAACTTGACTTTCCATCTTGGAAATTGAAAGCAATACAATGCCTATCATGCACTGATTCAAATTTGCTTTAATGTCCTCAAACTGAGCTTGTACACGAAAGTACATTGCTGCAAAAATTCAATGACATAATTGGCTTTGCCTAGAAAAACATAGTCATGTTGTACAATATATAAACAAATATTCTATTCACAACATGTTTCATCTTGAACACTTGCATCAGTGAGTACATAACAAACTATAGACAAACTTGGACAAAAAATATTGTAAATCTTAAAAGTCCTTAAAAATTTGGACTTATAGCAAGTCAACAACATTACATGATAATGAAAAAACATACTTGTTACACATAGTGATTAGTTTTGTTCACTTTACAAAAGTGCCCAAAACAGGTGTTCTAGCATTTTCTTCTCAATGATATACGGAAAGAACCCACTTAAGATCGTGGATGAAAAATGATCTCAATAATAGAAATGACTGCTAAACATTGTAGATCTGCAGCTATTGATAGAAACAAAACTTGCCAAAATCCTGATCTACGCTGCAATCATAGTTAAACAATAAAATGAAGAGTAATAACCCCAAAACATCCAATGTAAACCAGATTTGTAAAGAATGATTTTGTTATAACACTTGTGAAGGGAACAAATATATGTTTCCAATCCCCCTCTATGGGATGGGTTCTTGACAATCCTCAAACGATTTCAGCTTTAATAAAGTTTCTCTCCTCTATAATGCATAAACCCAACAAAACTATGGTGTGCAACAATGAAAATAATCAGAGTGACAACAGTGAGTACAACAATGAAAATAATCAAAAGTGAATAATGAATGGAAAACCCTCCTATTTATAACAAAATATTGAGTTATCCTCGAATAATGAGCAATAATAAAATATTATTGGTCCCATTCTTGGAATAACCACTTGGAATATTTTATTGTATTTGTTTAGGAGGGAAAAAGTATTTAAACTTTTATTTAGAAATAATAAATAAATAAATAAATGATTTATTTATTATCTCAAGGAATTAGTTAAGGAATAATAAGCAAATAAGGATTTATTTAATTATTCCTAAGGGATTTAGTCAAATTTAACAAAGAACAACAATTAATTAATTATTCTTAGAGAAAAATAAGATAAACAATGATTTATCTCTTTATTTTCATGATTGGGTCTAATTTGACAAGGACTGATAATAAAACAATGGTTAAATTAATTATTCCTAGAAGAAAATCAAATAAATAATTATTTATTTAATTATTCTTCATGGGTTTAACTATAAATTACTGAGTAAAGTTTGTTTATTAGGCAATTTCTCACAGTGAAACAAATTTTACGATGGTAAAATTGGATTTACATGGTGTACTTTGATCCATCTAGTGAATTAGGCTAGATGATCAATTTTTTGGTGATAACAGATTTCCCCCCAATGTACGAGCGTTAGGAGCAAAACGTATGATTGAAGTACATTGTAAAGACATAATCACTTAGACAACACAGGGGAGTCAAGGAGAGACAGAGAGACCAATGAATCTAAAGTTGAGAGAGGATAGTGATAGAGGGGACGAGACTAATGCAAGTATCCTTTTTTGTTATGGTACCAAGCCTCAATGAGGCAGGAGAGGCATACCCATACCCGTTGAGATAAGTACATGTTGAATGGTACATGACACGTTGACATAACATGGCCAGAAAATAATACAATATGTCCCATATACATAATGCACCTGATAAAACACATGAGCTAGGACTGAATACAATAATATCTAAGTACATGAGATACAAAGTCCCTTCCCTCAACAAAAATGGGTGGGAGGGAGGGTAGAGAAACCAAAGAAGCCCTGTTGAACAAAGAAGGGCTCTGCAAAACTGAATGGATCATCTGGAGGAGATGTGCATGCTATGAACATTGCGATCGGTAGAACTAAACCCATAAACTCTGCGGAACTACATCTGAGGTTGTAGCATAGTAGGTATGCATCCGGACATGTGGGGGGCTACTTGAAGGGCCACCCCTTCATGAGGTCTGAAACATCTCACACACACTTGAGAAACACCGGTACAATCTACTGCATCACTGGACCATCAAGTGTATGGATCATGAACATGAAACAACCAAGTCAAAGGGCAATAATGGGACCCTCTACTCGATCCAAGGCACTAAACAAGAATGGAAGCTGGAACCGAGATACATCGCCCTCTAGGTTGTTCTTCTGGAATAAATGAGCTGATGTCAACAGAATAAGGCCTATGATAGATGAGGCAATGATGATCCTCAACTAAAGAAAGAGGGAAAATGGTAATGTTACTGATGGACTGACGCCAAGGATAATGGGGAAAAGGGGACTGAGGGATAAATTGACGACTACCCTTGTGAGAGCATAAAGTGCATTGTTGACCTAGCAGCAACTGACTCAACCCCAGAGGGGATGTGGATGGTATGATTGGAGGCCAAAATGGGCAACAAAAGATGGACAGTATGCAAATATGGATGGAATACTATGACATGATACGATGGGACATGAAATAGACCCCAAGAATGCAAGGGTGACTCATCCCAGATGCTCTGAACAAGGGTGACTCGATGACGCTACCACACAGATTAGGCCCAATGAGGACCATGAAAACATGAGTAAATTATGGTTACTCGTGATGAATATCGACATATGGTACAAGAAGTACTGAGAGGAGGTGGACCTCAAAGTAAAAGTGTTGCTTTGTGACGAAATTTGATTTAAAGAGGTGACGAAGTGACCCTTCTTGGAAAAAAGGCTTCTTGGTGAAGTGTCGAATCATCAAAAAAATGAGGAATACCCATTATAGTGCTCGGTGAGAGCTTTCCAACGGTGCTAACGGTTCATGAAATGGAGCTACGGTCTAGTCGCAACAAACAAACCAACCATTGGAATCAAGATCTGTGACTTTTAGACATGTGGCCTTACTTTTCTAAAGCTGGCCTTAATGATCCTGAGAAAAAAGGTTCCCAGTGAAGAATTAAGGGAAGATGAAAACAAGAATGAACTACTAGAGGAGGTCTAGAAGCATCCTCACGCACGAAGTCAAACATGGGGAATAGGTGGTAATAGAGTATAATATTTGAAGATATGGTATCAAACATCTACGATATGTGATGTGCATATGGCTCATTAGAGAGGCCAGTAGGACAAATTGTAGAAATTTTATGAATAATATGGCACTTATTCAACCAAGATTATCCTGATTATACACTATTGTGGAATGCATGCATAATACATAATCTCATCTACATTGATCATCAATTTAGCAATATTCAGAAACATACACATGTGCATATTGAAGCATCAATCACACATATTAACACAGTATGTACCCGGGGAAAGCATAAAACTGAAAACCCCACAACTATATGTATATTATATTGATTGAGATCATGTAACAGTACACAGTACAATACTAGCTCCACCTGTTACACACAATACAACATAGATCTGAATCAATCACTGCCTAAAATCACCTTTGCTACTTGCCTGCCTCCACTGCGCAATCCTGCATAGAGAATGGATGAGAATAGCTGAACCATTCACGTGTTTCCCTTGTGTAACACTACGCAATCCTCATTGGCAACTCAATCCCACTAATTTTGCAATCACATGCACAACTATAGTCACAACTGACAGCTGTCTTGCCCTTTCACTTACTCTCTAACACTTGTCTCCACTGAACTATCCATGCACTGAGCTAACTGATGTATCCTTCAGTTGCTTTATGAGTTAATAATTTGCGAATTAATTAATAACTAATTCACATCACTCAACATTAGTCTATTTGCCAGTTAGACTAACTACAACTAGTTCAACTAAGTCAAAGTGAACACAACTCCATCAACTCCTGATCCAACTCCACAGAACTCAATCACTGAAGTCCTAACTAAAGTCCTCCATGCAATAGCTCAAGTTAACCCATAAGAACCACCTATTTCCTTCTGGCAGTTGCATGTGCCACACTATAGCTTGAACTAAAGTGCTCCAAGAGAATAAGATAATGTTTATAGTCCAAATATTATTAAGAGCTAATAATATTCGACTGTTTTATTTTTAGCCTGGCAGTCTAAAAATAGTCTCCGCCCATATGTCTAAAAATAGAGGTCCATCTATTTTTACCAACTTGACCAATCATCCACAAATAGCATCCTGCAACTCATAGACCATGATCCATATGTCTAAAAATAGACTTGCGCCAAAAATAGCCTGCGGACCCACTTAGTGAAGGCGACTTCTTTCCACTAAGCTCCATCATCTTGTTGCAATATCAACACAAATTATCAAAAGAACGAGAGGATAATCGACCATACCTATATCTAGTGGAATCTAGGCCGAGACTTAACTTAAAATATGGTTAGGGGAAAACCATCATGCATCTAAGCATGGGATATTGATTTGGTATGCAAAGGTGGGAATGATGCCCCCTGGCAGGAGGAGTTTGTGGAGCGCCATTGTGTTTTGAGTGCTCAAAAAAGGGATTCAAGCATCTCAAACCAACTTGGCACTAGATCCTCCAAAAGATGATAATGAGATGTACGGGCCTATGTGCCCCCTAGTATGCTATAGGCGTATTGGATGAATTTAGAACTAAAGGCTCCAAACACTTTATATGATACATAATATGATTATGCATTTTACATGACGATGATGGTTCGCCATTTGTTTTGTTTATGGTTATCTTTTGTGGTATACATGTGATAAATGCCAATCTAGAATTTTATTTGCAATGGTATCTACATAGTGATTTTGGGCTCTAGGTACATGACTGAAAGTAATGGTTTCAAATTCACGTACCAATAGCTTCACTCATAGATATTTTCTAAATAAGACTTGGTTATGCACTTGATACACACCATTCAATTGCATGACAAGTAGCAAGGAATCTAAATGAACATGAAGATGAAGGATGCGATGAGCAGGGGAATAAACTAACAAACCTATCATTGCAGCATGTTTGGCTTGATTATCTATGGAAAATCCAATGCACACACCATTTGAAAGGACTAACGTATGCAAGGGGGTAAAAATGGCCCAGGCTACCGAGGCTAGATTCTGGGAGAAGTGACTTGCATCGTCGGCATGACCAATATACAGTGTGGATGATGGATCCATATGAAAGGCATAAAAGACAACAGATGAGATGATGCAATATACCTAACTATATGGAAGAAATAAAGACACACAAATCAAAGGGATGTGATGTGAAAAACATTTCTAGAGGTAGAGCACAATGGGAGAACTAAGAAGGAGATGGCCTTCGAAATCCTCGTGAAGGAATGCCCCCTTACTCAAGTGTAGGGGTTATTAGGGGTAGCCATAGCTTCCATGGTGTCCTTATCAGGCTAGGAGATGGGCGAACAGGAGGAAGTCTGATCACATGATGTAGCGACATTACCCGTTGCATCAACCTGAGGAATAAGGTTCACATACGCATCGTCTTGTATGGTAGACGTGTCGGGTTGTGTTATATTCTTTCCACACAGTTAACAGGGGGTTTGAGGGGTACCCGTAACCCCACCTTATGGGGTCCGGGGCAGCGCCCCAGAAAATTTTGGTTTTAGACCCTATGTTAGGTTGGGCGGACCCACCTATGGTTTTGTGCATGATTTTTTGCACATGTTTTTTGGACACGATGGTTTTCGGTCCATGGTATTGGACGTGATGGTTTTCGGTCCATGGTATTGGATGCTTCGGCATGTATAAATATGTATTGTAACATTGAAAGGAATATAATAAAAATCAAGCTGGTAGTCCCGGTTTTGGGATCCAGGGGAAATCTCTATGCATATGTGTTTTTTATGTGTTATGCTCAAGCATTGTTTATTTTTCTGTGATTTAGAATTCATATGCAGGTAATTTTTGTACGGGGTTAAAACCTACATTTGGTATCAGAGCTATTTTGGCTTCAAGGGGATGCCTTTGTTGCTGAGGGGTTTCGCTCGGGCATATGATAGACCCTGTTCAATGGGAGATCTGCGAGATCGATTCTGGTGGTGAAAGAAGATGGCGAGCAGCGGAAAGATAGAGATTGAGAAGTTCAATGGTCAGAGTTTTGAGTTGTAGAAACTCAAGATGGAGGATCTATTAGTGGATAAAGATCAGTGGATCGCGGTAGATCCGAGTACTAAACCAACGGGAGTGATCATTGAAGAATGGAAGAAGTTGGATCGGAAGGCAAAGAGCACAATACGATTGTGTGTCTCAGATTCAGTATTGCTGAATGTATCAAGGGAAGCTATGGAAAAGGCTTTGTGGGACAAGTCAGGGACTTTGTACCAATCTAAGTCTCTGGTGAATAAACTGTTCCTGTGGAAAAAGTTGTATACCCTGAGGATGAAAGATGGAGACTTGGTGATAGAGCATCTGAATGTGTTTAATACTGTCGTAAGTCAGTTATCATCTATTGATATTAAAATTTCAGATGAAGATAAGTGCATCATTTTGTTGTGTTCTCTACCAGATTCGTGGGATAGTCTGGTTATTGCAATAGGTAGCAATGAAACTTCTTTGCAGTTTGATGAAATAGTCTCAGCCTTGCTGACGGAGGAGATGAGACGAAAAAATATGGACAACCAGAATGGTGATGCCTTGTCTGTACGAGGACAGTCCCAAAACAGAAACAAAAATAAGTCATCGAGTGGGAGATCTAAATCTAGAGGGAGATCTAAATCTCAGGAAAACCTACAAAGGTGGTGTGCTGGAAATGCGGAAAGGAAGGGCACTTCAGAAGGGAGTGTAAATCTAAAGCTCCTGATAAAGGAAAGGGATCTGATGATGCTCCTTCTGCAGAGGCGAAAACCACCTTAGATGAAGGTGGGATGTGTACTTGGCTTCTTCAAGTACACATGTAGATCATGAGGCATGGTTAATTGACTCAGGTGCATCCTTTTTCACTTCACTCCCCATAGAGAAGGGTTCTGCGAGTATGAGAAATACGATGGTGGTGATGTCTTCTTAGGAGATGATAGGAAGGCTAGAATCATTGGTCGCGGAAAAGTAAAGTTGAAGTTGCAAGGTGGAAGGGTTAGAACCCTTCCGGGTGTTCTGCATATTCCTGCGCTGGCCAGAAATCTGATTTCTGTAAGCAAGTTGGATGATGCAGGTGTAAAGACAGTGTTCGAGAAGGATACCTGCAAGATGGTTCGAGGAGCACTGGTATTGATGCGGGGAGTTCGCATTGGAACTCTGTACAAGCTGCAAGGTAGCACTGTTGTTGACGGGTGCAATAGTTCTATGGTTCCTGAAAATGGAGTAGAAAATCTAGTGGTCTCTAGAGAGAAGACCATGCTGTGGCATCAAAGGCTTGGACATATTGGAGAGAAGGGCCTCGAATACTTCATGGTAAAGGTATGGTAGAAGGTATGAGTAATAGCTCTCTGGATTTTGATTTCTGTGAAAATTGTGTATATGGGAAGCAGAATCGTGTGAGTTTCCCCTCTTGTGGTAAGAGGACGAAACAAATATTAGAGCTTGTGCACAGTGATGTGTTTGGACCTGTGAAAGTTCCATCACTGGGTAAGTCTGTGTACTATGTATCATTTATAGATGAATTCTCAAGGAATACATGGATATATTCCTTAAGAAGAAATCTGAAGTCTTTGACAGGTTTAAAGAATTTAAGGCTCTGGTGGAAAATCAGACAGAGAAGAAGATAAAGGTGCTGAGGACAGATAATGGTGGAGAATTCTGCAGCAAGGAAATTGAAGAATTCTGTAAGAAGTGTGGTATAGCACGGCAGAAGACTACTCCATATACACCTCAGCAAAATGGAGTCACATAAAGAATGAACAAGACGTTGATGGAAAGGGAAAGAAGCATGCTTAGTGGTGCCGGGTTAGGACAGGAATTCTAGGCAAAGGTGGTGGATACTGCATGTTACTTGGTCAACAGGTCACCTTCATCAGCGTTGGAGGATAAGAACTCCACAAGAAGTATGGACTGGTAAGAAACCCTCTCTTTGACATCTGAGGGTTTTGGATGTGATGCAAATGTACATGTTCCAAAGGAGAAACGAACCAAGTTGGATAGTAAATCTGAAAAGTGCATCTTTATTGGGTATAAGGATGGTTTAAAGGGTTATAAGCTTTGAACCCAGTAACAAGGAAGGTTGTGTACAGTCGAGATGTGGTGTTCAGAGAGGTGAAAGATGTTATTAAACATGAAGTCCAACCATAGGAACCTGTGAAGATAGAGTTTGAACTAAAGGAGGAAGAATCAGACTCTGTAGCAGAGGAGGGATCAGAAGATGAAGAGCCACAAACTTTGTCTGTGAGAAGATCAGTTCGAGAAAGAAGGCAGCCAGAAAGGTATAGTCCATCTGCTTTCTGTTCAAATTTTTATTTGTTCTGTTACTGATGATGATCCCAGAACTGTGAAGGAAGCAGTGGATTCAGAGGATGGAAAACTCTGGAAAGAGGCCATGGTTGATGAAATGGCATCTTTGCACAAAAATGAGGCTTGGGATCTGGTGGAG
>APFE030921866.1:184262-244649 GCA_000404065.3 Pinus taeda
AGACAAATGCAGAAGGGAAGGTGGAGAAATACAAAGCTCGGTTGGTAGAAAAAGGTTATTCCCAGGTGCCAGGAATTGATTTTGGTGATATTTTTTCCCCTGTTGCCAAGGTAACTTCTATTAGATTAATTTTATCTGTTGTTGCTGCTTTTGGTTTTGAGGTAGAATAGATGGATGTGAAGACAGCATTTGTTCACGGGGATTTGGAAGAGGAAATATACGTGAAGCAACCTGAAGGCTTTACGGTGAAGGGTAAGAAAGAACTGGTATGCAAGTTAAAGAAGTCTCTGTATGGGTTAAAACAGTCACCAAGGATGTGGTATCAGAAATTTGATACATTTATACGGGGACTAGGCTTCACCAGAAGCAAAGCAGATCATTGTGTGTATTTTAAATTAATTGGTGACCGTGTTATTTATCTGGTCTTGTATGTGGATGATATGTTGCTTGTTGGAAATGACAAAGAAATTATCGAGAATTTGAAGGCCCAATTGTCCTCCAAATTCGACATGAAAGATCTCGGTGCTGCAAACTATATTTTGTGCATGGAAATTAAAATAGATCGGGAAAAGAGGAAGCTCTGGTTAAACCAGAGGAAGTATGTCGAGACAATACTGCAGAGGTTTAATATGCAAGATAGTAAACCAGTGAAGGTTCCTATTCCTGTAGGTGTGAGGTTATCTGTTGAACAGTGTCCCAAGGCACAAGAAGAGGAAGAGGACATGTCCCGTGTTCCATATGCAATTGCAATCGGTATCTTGATGTATGCAATGGTCTGTACTAGACCAGACATTGCACATGCAGTGGGAGTATTGAGCAGGTTTATGTCAAAACCAGGGAAGGAGCACTGGACAGGAGTGAAGCGGGTTTTCAGGTATTTGCGTGGCACTAGTGATTATGGTTTGTGCTACCAAGGAAGACCAGGATTGGACAGAGTGTTGGATATTCATGGCTTTGTTGATGCAGACTGGGCTGGAGATCTGGATCAGAGAATATCTACTAGTGGGTATGTGTTTAACCTATTTGGAGGTGCAGTCAGTTGGATGAGTAAGAAACAATCTGTAGTGGCACTATCAACTACAGAGGAAGAATACATGGCAGCCACTCATGCAAGCAAGGAAGTAGTTTGGTTGCAGAGATTGTGTTCAAGTATGGGGTTAGTACAGGGAGCTATAGGATAGACTGTGACAGCCAAAGTGCAATTTTCTTGGCAAAGAACCCTGCTTATCATTCAAAGACAAAGCACATTGATGTTCAGTATCACTTTGTGAGGGATATGATAGAAGACAAAAAGGTGTTGCTGGTAAAGGTGGACACTTTGAAGAATACTGCAGATGCATTGACAAAATCTGTGAGCTCTGAGAAGTTCTCTTGGTGTAGAGAAACAATGGGTGTTTCAGGGCTGGAAAAATGACTAAGCTCTCCTGTGGCCCCCTGTGGAAAGAAAACAACAAGTGGGAGATTGTTGGGTTGTGTTATATTCTTTTGGTTTTGGACCCTATGTTAGGTTGGGTAGACCCACCTATGGTTTTGTGCATGATTTTTTGCACATGTTTTTTGGACGCGATGTTTTTCGGTCCATGGTATTGGACGTGATGGTTTTCGGTCCATGTTATTGGATGGTTCGGCATGTATAAATATGTATTGTAACATTGAAAGGAATATAATAAAAATCAAGCTGGTAGTCCCGGTTTTGGGATCCAGGGGAAAATCTCTGTGCATATGTGTTTTTTATATGTTATGCTCTCGCATTGTTTATTTTTCTGTGATTTAGAATTCGTATGTAGGTAATTTCTATACGGGGTTAAAACCTATAAGACAGAGGGTCTACTGATGTTGATACCTTGGATTCTGTAAAAAAATGTTTGATAGAAATGTGCGCAGCAACCTTAGGCAGGTTTGCTGGCAAGGAACTCAAGCATGATGATAGGTAAAGAATGGGGTCTGTGTTGTCTGTCATCTTGACATTGGGGAAGGGGATCACAATAGAGGGGCCAGAGTTTCCCTTTTCTGGTTGACTGGTGGTACCAAAATCCATAGGTAGAGGAGTAACGGTTTTACTACGAGTGACCTCGTATTCATGAATTGCCCCAAGGCAATCATGAAACTCGTCAAGATGTGGGTAACAATGGGAATAGTGACCATGAAGATCACAAAGGGAACAAGGGTGTTTTGTGCAAAGCATTTTTAGTTTCTTAGGTGGGACTGGTATGCCAACATGGTCTTCCAGAATATTTGACTCATGGAACGCTTCATGAACCAAGGGTTTAAGTTGAGGAAGTTCGGGACAATTGTTGGTGGCATGCCCAACAACTTCACACAAAGTGCGTGGCTTTGGGGCCTTAGGGGCTGGAGGAGCTTGGGGAGCCTTTTCCTTTGAATCTTTCTTTTTGGCTTTGCCCCCTAACCAACTACTTTTTCAACAAGAGTTTCTTCCGGTTGAGGTTTTGATGTTGCTGAGGCATCAATAGGGATCATGGGGACTGGTTGAACCAAGGTCAAACCATGATACGGTCTTGGCTAACCAGGCATAATGTTTGTAGGGGGATCGATGTACCATAATGGGATCCTAAGAGTCATGTTAGGAAGGACCAGTGAAATCATGTTAGGTAGAGAAAAAATTCCGAGAGGGGGGAATAAGAAAGGTATCTGGCCGACAGGATAATGCCCAGGAAGATTATCTCCTGGATGGTTGAGACCTAGAGGAACAATTCCTGGAGGGAACATAGGAGAGGCACCCACAAACAGAGGAGGTCCTAAGGGAGTGGGTCCAGAGGGTTCAACTAGAAGAGCAACAACAGGGTGTTGAGGAGCTGATTGTTGATCAGGTGTACCAAACTGCTTAAGGGAAATCTGTGACACTTGTAACATGCAAATACTCATGGAAGTAGGTTCAGAAATAGGAGAGGAAGGACCAGGGAAGGCACCTAACAATGAGGAATCTTTATAGACTCTAGGTGAGATACTGGTACAAGGAGTGGACGACTATTTATCGGATACCGATGAGATGATGGATTTGGGTGAGGTCATAGATGTCGGCTTTTAGTAAGTTAACTAATCAATCGTAATGATCTTCCCTTCGTGGGGGAAGCATGTCTTGCGGAACACTGCAAACGCGACAATTGACATGGCATATGTGTAACTACAACCTAAAAGGATATTGTAATCCAAAGGGGCATCAATGGCTTCGATATCAACATGGACAATCTTACCCACAACAATCACTGGACAATTTTGGTACATGCCAAAGGGCTGGGAGGAGTTTCCATCCCAAGCATGCAAGGTGATGATGGAGGAGGACAACTCCGGTGACTTGAGTTATTTCCAAATAGCAGAGGATATCACATAGGTGGATGCACCTTCGTCAATAATCCATCTGGAGATGATGGCATTACGGACTCTAACTAGTATCTAAAAAGAAACAAATGAAGGTAATGGGGGGTGCTCTGATGTATCAACCAGGAAGATAATCAAGCGATCATTAGAAGTGTTATCACTGAAAAAATTTCAAAGAAAAAGGGTAAGGTAAGGAAGAATTGGTCTTGGTCATTTTCATGTTCCTTCCATGCATAAGAAGCACTTGGCAAGCTCAGGGTCAGCATACATCAGAGTTCTTTGAAGGCTCAAGCGAGGCAGTTCTCCATTTCAACTCAAGCAAGATAGTTAGCACTCAAGAAGAAGAATGCAGCTTTGAGGAAGTCAAAAATAAATTGGTGTCTGCCAATCTTGAGATTGCCCAACTCAAGGAAAGGGCAAGAAAACATGCAATTGAAAAGGAAAATTTCAAAAGAGTAAAAGCTAGTTGAGAAGATGGGAAAGTTCCAAGATATGAAGTAACGAGTAGTCATGATCAATACTACAACTAGAAAGTCCCTGCAATAAAAGAAGCAAGACACATCAGAAGGGTCAATGCAAAAATGAGAGCTGGAATCATAAGTATGAAGAGGCAAATCGAAGATCTGAAGATACAACTGAGCCAGCATGAAGGACATCTTTATCTAAGAAAAATCACATAGCAAGTAAGGCTGAGCCCAAAATTTTGATAGATTACCTTTTGAAGTTTACCTTGAAGAATGGTGTCTATGTATCCAGTGTTGAACAGCTTCATGACAGGTGGAAAATCCATTTCAAGGAAAAGAAAGCTCAAGAAAGCTAAAATTTGGCCTTAAACTGTGTTTTTGGAATTACACAGCAGTTTTGTAGCGCGCTACGAAACTGCTATAGTTGCATATTATGATTTGGTGGACCAAATTTGAGAGACAAAGGGAAATATTTTTGAAGAGGAGTCTCTGAAAAGGATCATTTACAAAGTGTAAACATCCAGCAAGAGAAAAACAAGAAGAGGAAGGACATCTTTGAACTCTAAGCTATATGTTATAAAAGTGGTCATTATTTCATAGCTAGTATTGTTCATGATGCTTCAAGAAACACCTAAGAGTTTTTGTCTTAGCATGAGTATTTGAGCAAAGTCTATGGTTAATTTAATGCATGTCATGTGATTAAAAGAGACAACATGGTTAGTAGAAGGATTCAAAGACAAGCATAAGAATGAAACTCTAAAAAGGAGGAACTCTGTCTCCTTGTTTTTAGCAGTCAACTTCCAAGGGGATTCCTAAACAATTGAAAACTCGTATCTGAAAAGTGAAAGAGGTTTTTATTCCTAACATAATGAGCTAAAAAAAAATCTTTCATTTTATTCAAATTCATTATGATCTGGGAGAAATGGATGACCAAACTTGCGCTACGAAACTGTTGTAGGTGCAGTTTTTCACAAACATATTTCTCCTATTTTACACCTATTTTTCAAAGACATATTCTGGGTAGTAGGAAAGGTATTTGAAAACACCAAGAGAGGTTTCTTTTCAGCACGGATTTATTCAAAAAAACCTCCTTCAGTTTTTCAAAATAAATTTTTATGAGAAGATACGAGCTCTGTCCCAACACCTATTTTTCAGCCAGAACAAAGGAAGGAACAGTCTCCTAATTTCCAGGAACAGTAAAAGGATGGGGAATCAAGGGCCAGCTGGATGGTTATGAGAACCATCAAATTCGAATTCATGGAGTTATAGGTGTCAAAAGGAATGTTTAATTCCTATATAAGGCTTTTTAAATCATAATGAGGAGTTACACTCCTAATTGTTTTAGGTCTCTAGAACTGCCAGGTAACAGTCAGTTACATTTAATAGTTAGTTTTAAGTATCAATAGGTGTCATAGTAGGAGGAATTCGAATTCCCCTCATGCTGGAGGAGGAATATAAGTCATGTAATGAACTCTATATATTGGAGAATATGTAATGCACCAGAGGTTGGAATTTTGGAATTTTTTGTAAAGAACTCCCATATTGTGCTTAGGTGTAAGACTCTGTTTAAAGTAATACAATATTTGGCTTTGCTTCTCAAGATTCAGAAGGAATGCAATGTTCAAAATGTCTTATGGTTCTCCTCTTCTCATTACTTACAGTGGTATGAATGTATGATTACTTAGAATTCATTAGTTATGCTCTAACTTCCTTCATACATTTGTAGATTGTGTTTTCCTTTATGCTTCTGATGTACTCTCCATATGTTGAATTCTAGATGCCCTGACTTCTATGTAAAGCTAATATTATTGTCATATTAAAGCATTTCTTGAATCCATAAGCCCAATGGACGTTTACTGATTGTGTTCAACCATTCATATTTCTTCACTTGTTTCATAGAGTTAGCCATCTAATCCATTATCGAAATCTTTAATCTTGTGAGAGAGCCCTCTAAGGTTGAGAAGGCTAAGCCTCAGCCAAAAGTAGGTTTGAAAGAGTTACACAAGGTCTTCCTGGTCAGCAGCCTATTAGGGCTAGGTTTTGTGATAACATTTTGGTGCGTCTGCCGGGAGTCTGAAGTTTATTCATTCCGGAAATTAAGAAGCCGAACTTCTTAAGGTAGCAGTAGCTCAGACATCTTTTTGAGCTACCTTGGCGACTCCACACATCGAATAAGAAATTGGAAGGTGACTCCACTGCTAGAAGATCAATAGCTTGATGAAGTTTCAAGATGAGTTCCACTGCAAGAATGAATGCCAGGTATGCCCCTATGAATCGGTCTCATATCCATGGTTTTCCAAATCCTATGCCAAAGGTCGAATGGTTAGATGATCTTCCAATATTCAAAGATGAAAAGAAGGACAATGCTGCTCTTCACTTAGTTAGGTTCCATATGCATGTACGTAGTCTTAAGGTTCATTTCCCTGAAGATTGTCTCATGAAGATGTTTATGACCACTTTAGAAGGAAAAGCATGGTCTTGGTATAAAAGTTTGGAAAATGGTTCAATATACTAACTTGCTAATTTTCATGATGAATTCTATGAGATGTATAAAGAGTGTCATCCCTCCTTGTTGCTGGTCCAAGATTGTTGTAAACATTCTGCAAGTTTTATTAAATATTTGGAGGATTGTTATGATGACGATGAATTTATGGATGAAGAAATTTTAGAGGCTCTTCATAACAATACATTTCAACGCCAAGAAAAAAGTATAACATCCCATGAAATGCAACACGAAAATCAGCAGGGGTTTACTTATGAAAACCATGTTACGTCCTCTAATATGAATGAGAATATGCAGCAAACTTGCCAGTGTTTTTATCATAAAGAGTATGAAATTGATTACAAACACCAAGAAGAAGTACTGGAAGATAGCTTTTATAACCCTCAGGCAGAGGAAAAGGTTGATTTTTATGTCATGCTTTTCAACAGCTTACATTAATGAATGATCATAATAAGGACGTAAATTACATTGTTTATGAGAATCATTCAGAGAAGCAGTTGGATAACATATCAAAGGAATCTTGTGTGGTTGAGAATCAATTGTATGAAGATATAGAATGTTATGATGATCCTATTAATGAAGAAATATATGACAATTTTTCTTTGTCCTTATCTTCTTATCTAAAAACTTTTGAGTGCAAGATAGAAGATAAGGTGAAATTTTTAGAGGAAGTTGCTAAGAACATTGAGAAAGACATTGAAGGTTTAAAAGGTCAAATTCAATCATATAGTCTTCATGATCATGATCATTCTTTTCAAAAGCTTTCAATGGAATAACATAGGGAGAGGGTGTTGCTTCCTTTCTCTTTCGTGATTGAGGAAGAATACACTGTTATTGAAGATCAGTTTGCACAACCAGAAAGTTATGAGAATCATCAAGTTGATCATGTATTCTAGGATCCTATAGCTAGATACATGGAAGAGTTTTACTCTCCAATGTTTCAGTTTTTCTATGAAGATCAAAGGCAATTCTAGTGGCAGTGGTCATCACAATATCATAGTTTCTCTAAACTTCAATGTAGTAAAAAATCTCAAATATTAGATAAGGCAAATGATTGGCTACATTGGAAATTTCACATTTATTGAGCCGAAAGAGGTTTGAAATTGATAGGATAGGTAGGTAGGAAAATGCAAATAAGCTCAACGTTGACTGAGCATTTTTCAGTAGATATAGATTTCTTTCTCCTATAGTGATCATCAAGCTTAAGCCCAAGGTGAAGGCCCAAGAAGCTTAAAGGGGATGCTTGTCAAATAAATTATGTTTATCATAAGAGGATAAAGCATTGGACCTGCAAGTTCTTAGTGTACCACAAGGGCACACTATCCCAAGTGGAGCCACTGTTATCACTTAAAAAATTTCAAAGAAAAAGGGTATGGTAAGGAAGAATTGGTCTTGGTCATTTTCGTGTTCCTTTCATGCATAAGAAGCACTTGGAAAGCTCAGGGTCAGCATACATTAGAGTTCTTTGAAGGCTCAAGTGAGGCAGTTCTCCATTTCAACTCAAGCAAGATAGTTAGCACTCAAGAAGAAGAATGTAGCTTTGAGGAATTCAAAAAGAAATTGATGTCTGCCAATCTTGAGATTTCCAAACTCAAGGAAAGGGCAAGAAAACATGCAATTGAAAAGGAAAATTTCAAAAGAGTAAAAGCTAGTTGAGAAGATGGGAAAGTTCCAAGATATGAAGGAACGAGTAGTCGTGATCAATACTACACCTAGACAGTCCCTGCAATAAAAGAAGCAAGACACATTAGAAGGGTCAATGCAAAACTGAGAGCTGGAATCATAAGTATGAAGAGGCAAATCGAAGATCTAAAGATACAACTGAGCTAGCATGAAGGACATCTTTAGCTAAGAAAAATCACATAGCAAGTAAGGCTGAGCCCAGAATTTTGATAGATTACCTTTTGAAGTTTACCTTGAAGAATGGTGTCTATGTATCCAATGTTGAACAACTTCATGACAGGTGGAAAAGCCATTTCAAGGAAGAGAAAGCTCAAGAGAGCTAAATTTTGGCCTTAAACTGTGTTTTTGGAATTACACAGCATTTTCGTAGCGCGCTACGAAACTGCTGTAGTTGCATATTATGATTTGGTGGACCAATTTTGAGAGACAAAGGGAAATGTTTTTGAAGAGGAGTCTCTGAAAAGGATCATTTACAAAGTGTAAACATCCAACAAGGGCAAAACAAGTAGAGGAAGGACATCTTTGAACTCTAAGCTATATGTTATAAAAGTGGTCATTATTTCATAGCTAGTATTGTTCATGATGCTTCAAGAAACACCTAAGAGGTTTTGTCTTAGCATTGTTGCACAAAAATTGTCGATTTGACATTCTACAATTAGTGTGAGTCTATCATCACTCATGCCTTCCTCCTTTGCAAGTCTTAAACCTCATTTCTTCATATCAAGCCTTGAAAATAAGAGAAAGACCTTAAAAATATCTAAAACTCTGGTTTCGCACTTTCTCTTAGCATTACCTGCGGTCCCGCACCTATTGGTCATGTCCCCTGTGCACCTGACCACTCTGTATCTGTGTTATGGGTGTGGACCCCTGTAAAAGTTAAAAAGGCTAGAGGGAATCTTGAGGTGGCAAGTTTGCTCCTTGAGGTTTCATGCATCCCATACCTTAAGGAGCTAACCCCTTGATGTGAGGAGGTTATCCCTTTGAAGGAGGACTCTATCCCTTCAATGGTGGACCTGTAACCTCCTTCCTTTGCACTATAAAATGAAGCATTGGGCTGGTTACTTGGGAGGTTGAAAGCTGAATATTTTTTAGGGTAAATGCTGTTGGAACTTAGTCTTCCTAAATGAGGTTTTAAGAGGAGAGATTAGATACCTTTTGATCTCATTTGGAAGAAAGTGAGGCTTGTCAAAGTAGAGGAGATTCCTGTTTGGAAGCTGGGAAGAGATTGTACAGCATCAAGGCACCAAAGGTTGTAAAGTTCTTCTATTTCAAAGTTAATACAATCAAGTTTATTTTTCTCAATAAGCTGTGTTTTATGGTTTATTTCATGGATACCTTGATCACCATGATGAACATGATTTATTATATTAGCTATGCAAGTGTTATTTGATGTGTGCTTGTTTGTGATTGTAGATTCTTAAAAGGAAACTCTTTTGGAGTTGTTGGAGCATGGCTGCCACAAACTAGCGTTGGACTTAAGGTAGGATCTAAAACACCTCTTTAGTTTTTATTAATGAATCACAATGTGTTTAGAGAAAGGTAGATTTGTTTGTCCTGCTTGTTGCTAGATATCTGTTGATACTAGGGAGATCAGTCTTGTCTGCAAGAACGATTTATCCGGCCAACAAATTGGCAACTCCACTGGGGACTTGAATTTGGTTTTTTAATTTTCCTTTGTCTTTGACTTGAGAAACTTGTTTTTGTTTATGGTTTTTGCTTGATGTGTGTGGGATTGGGTAGTTTTTAGGTTCTGGATTGTTTTTTGTTTTTTTCAAAAAATTTTAAGAGGACCACACGTTCTGTTTGTAATACAGTACGGACATCCATGCACTGTTACTTTACTGCACAGAGCGGTACCACATTTGGTTACACTGGAAGCCTGCGGACCCTGTCAAATTTTTTGAAAAACTTCAAATGTTTTCGTCCAGTTAGGTTTAATATTAGTTTACTTCTTTTAGTCTCTGCCTAGATCTGCATGTTTCCTTTCAAAAGTCTCTTGTGAGTAAGTTCCATTGGTATTTTTGTTTTAGATGATTTTCTAGAAGTTTTGCATACCTGGATTGTTTTTCGCTTGGTCTTTGTAGTGACTCAGAGATTAGAAGCCTAAGAAACTTTACATCACCCTGGTCTCTTTTGTCTTTTTGATGAGTCTGACTGGTTTGTGAAATCTTTCCTTGGTGAGAAATAGATTTTCTTTCTCTTTGCAAATCTTTGAACGAACTTGCGTATAAGTTTTGAAATTCATTTTTATAAAAGAAAACACATTTGGATGTTTTTTGATTGATTTTCTTTTCTGAATGAATTCATCCTTAGCTTACTGAATAACTAAGTAAAAAGTCCTAAAAAATATTTGAAGCTTTTATATCGATTAGAGTTTTAGAAGTTTTTAGATCTCAAGATTAGTTTTTCATAGTTTTGAGTGTTTTCAAGAAATTGTAGAATCTCTTTTGAAATAATTGTTTTTGTAGTTTTGAGTGTTTGAAAAGAAAAAGGATTTATTTTTGTGAGCTTTAATTAGTAGTCTTGATTTGAGTTTATTGAAAAAGACAAAAAGATTTTCTTTTCATTGACATGTTGAAGGAAATATTTGTTTTTCAAGGAATTGCATTCTCAACTCTTTCTTTAGCTAGAGATTCATTGAAAAGAAAAACGAATTGTTTATCATCTTAGGTGCATTTTTTTTAGTGTTTTGGAGTGGAGTCTTCACACCATCAAAGTTTCATTTCCATACCTATTGACTTAAGAAACAACCCATAAAAATAATGCTTAATTAAAATTGATCTAGCAATCTTTTTATTTCTAGGGCTCTTATCACCAACATAGCTTAGGTTAGTATCTTGGAGTAGGGAGTAATTAACTCTCCAAGATAGTTAAAACAAACAAGTAGTTGTATCTTACGGTAGGAAATAAATCCAATTGTAATTGATATAATCTAGGTAGCTCCTGTTAAAGGAGTCAATCACGAGATCATGTCCAAACCTTTGAGATAATCAAGTCTGTCTCATTGGGAAAGATAGCATATTTACGCGTATTAAAAACAGTAAACCTCGGATTAACCATTGTTGAGGAGCGTGGGGTCACTTGTTGGTAAAGCTTGGATTGATCATGTCGAGGAGCCTTCAAGGGGATTGAGCTTTGTTACTCTGCCCTTGCGTGTAGATCGGATCGTAGACTATTCCCCCAATTGTATTTGTTACTATTGGTAACCTTAGTGACCATAATATTAAGATTATTTCCTAAGGTGACGGTGAAGGATGGGTCTCACTGTACCTAGAGCAGACGACGACTAGACTCACTTGGACTCTCTACGGGGTTCTCTTCATTCGAGACAGTTTTGTGAAGAAACTTATGCCAGTTTGTTTCATTAAGTAGGTTGTTGGGGTAACTGTTCCAACTTCCATTTCTGTATTGAATTCTGCGACATTGAATTTCATCACCAACTACTGTTTTTAGTACAGAAAGTTATTGTTTGTGTGTGATTTGAACTCTTAGATTTTTTAGGCGTGTGATTCAATTGTTTGTTTCTTTAGAGACTTTAGGTGCTTTTATTGAAATTTTCTTTGTTTGCGTGTGATTAATTTCATCATACACTAAGAGATTATTATTCTTGATCCATCATGTCGAGACAGTCATCTATGTTTTTCCAATCACCGGAAGCATTTTTATATGGAAGTCCTATTGTTCCTTTGGGGTACCAGTCACTTTTTGGTACTTTTTCAATAGCAACTCCTCGACCAACTGAATTTCAGTTATCACCTGGTAATAATGGAACTAAAATGTTGAATGCAGAGCAGATTTTTATGATGTCTGGTAGTATTCCAAATCCGCAACCTCAAGGTAGTCAGTTACCGCCAGGGGGGCAAGGTAGTCAGTTACAGCCTGGGGGGAACCTCAAGGTAGTTAGTTATTGCCTGGGGGGCAACCCCAAGGTAGTCAGTTTCTGCTTGGAGGGCTACCTCAAGGTTATCAACCTTCAGTACAGTACATAACCCAAGGTCAACCCCATATTCCTCAGGATGCTTTTCAACCCCAGATTCAGTACATGCCTCAGGGCTATCAGCCTCAAGGTCAGTACCTAACTCAAGGTTTCCAACCACCTTTTGGTCAGTCATTTTTATCTGGAACTGGAAATATACCTCCTAATTATCAAACCTATGTTCAACCAGGTTATATTTCTCCTTATGCACAACCTTTTATGGGTTCCGGAATGAATATGGTGTGGGATCCATCTCAAACTCAACAGACTTTGCAACCTAATGTGCAGTTATCTAATCAAGTTAGACAGCCTTTGGTTTCTGGTCCAACCCAGCAACCTGTCCAAATTATGGTTCAAACTTCTACACCTGGTGTAGTTCATCAGTCTGGGCCTAGTTCGCCTCGAACTCCACCTCAAACTGCTGCTGCAACTACTGTAGCCTCTGTTCAATCAACCTCACCTACTTCTAGAGTATCAATAGCTCTGATTTCTACTATCCCTACATCAGTGTCAACTCCTCAAATCTTTGTGCCCCAGTTAGGACCTACAGTTCATACTTCAGTCCAGATGCCTACAGGACAAGCTGGTCCAAGTACAATTGCCACGAGTCAACCATACCAGGGACAGTATCAATCCGGTCCTACTGTACAAAATCTAGCTTATCAGTATCAACTGTACCCTGGCTACACTTATCAGCAACCTCAACACCCCTAGTTTGGTTCGGTTAATCCTGGTTTCCAAGGAGGTTATAACATTCCTAATGCAAATATGATTCTAGATTATCCTAGATATCCTCCTCTTGGAGCTGGTCTCATTACACAAGGTTTTCGTGAACCGAACCGTCAGTTACCATTTATTGCAACTTTGGATTTACCTGATTTGTCGCGCCTTACGAACAATCCAATTTACTATCTTTTGAATTGGCCGCCAATGCCTAATAAGTTTCCCAGTGATATCCCGAAGTTTGAGGGTAAGTCAGGAGAGGATCCATCAAATCATGTGATGACTTATCACCTCCGGTGTGCATCTAATTCTACCATAGATGATTCAATTCGCTTACGTCTTTTTCCAAGAACTCTGATTGGTCTTGCTACCAAATGGTACATTGAGTTACCACGAGGCTCTTTTTATAATTTTAGTCAGTTGGCTACTTCTTTCTTAACTCATTTTCAGTTGCCTGTCAGATATGACAATGGTACAGAATTTTTAACTTCATTAAAATAATCTACATGCACATATATTTCTGACCATATTCATGAATGGCGACATAGATGACGTTTAGTGAAAGTTTTCATTCTGGATCAAATTTTAGCAGAATGGTTTGTTAAATCTTTATTACCTAAAATCACTAAGGATGTAGCTAAGGTAGGAGTTGTTACTGAAGAGCAAGTAATTTCTCAGGCTCAGTACCTTGACCTCATTTATACGCAGTCAGGTACTTTACACGAAAAAATCCCTGATCTTCCAAAAACTATATCTCCTTCAGGATCTCATGCCACTGATGGTGTGATTGGTTCCGTTAGTTCTAAGAGAAAGAAGAATTCTTCTCCTACAACAACTTTACCTGTTTCCCTGAAAGGAGATTCTTCCGTTGAAGTTTCTGTTGATGTCCATGTCGTAGATTCATCTCCAAACAAATCCGGTAGTAACGAGAAAGGGAAAAATAAAAACAATCAAAATTCAAAAGAGAAAACAAATAATAATGAATCCGTTGACAAAAAATGAAAACCTCGCTATCCTTGTTTCATCTGCGATGAGGATCATTTTACTAAAGAATGCCCATATCGAGCAAAGTTTTCAAAATTCGTTAAAGGTTCTCAAACGCCTACTGTCTTGAAGGATCCTTGTCCTACTCAAGATAGTAAAGCGGTTGCTTCTTCCTCGAATACCTCAGAAGAACCCATCATGATGATGTCTCATGTCAAGATTGTGATGCGATCGCAAGATTATGGTAGTAACAATCCTGTTGATGGTAAAGAAGCAGAATCTTCTAATTCAAACCCATCAACTTCAACTCCTCTTGTTTCCGATCCACCTCAGATCGAGAAACCCAATTTAGACTTAGTAACCAAACTGCCTACTAAGGGTATATTTCGGAAATCAACTGCATGAGCTGCTCAGGATTATAACATTGTTGAAGACTTGGTCGTTGCCCCTTCAGCAATGTCAGTTTTGGATGTGTTGTAATCATGCCCAGCACAACGTAAATTACTATTGTTGGCTTTAGGAGCTGTTGATATTCAGGATTCGAACCTTATAATCTTCGATTTAGAGAATAGTACACCTCGCCTACCTCATCAAATGGCTTTCCAGATTCCAGTGTTAGTCAAAAATAGACCCTCCTTTAGGACTATGATTGATGAGGGAGCTTCTACGTGTATTATGTTGATCTAGTGTTGGAGATCGCTTGGTTCTCCGACACTCAATCAGTCCCCGACAATTCTAAAGGCTTTTAATGGCCGAGGGTTCCATCCTTTTGGTATTTTGGAAGATTTGCCTATAGGGGTAGAAGGAAAAACTGTAAATCTAGATGTTGAAGTGGTTGATGCCCCTCTAGATTACAACATTCTTTTGGGTCGCAGTTGGTATTATGCTATGACTGCTATTGTGTCATCGGTCTTTCGGCTTGTTAAGTTTCCTCATAACGGAAAGATCGTTACAATAGACCAGTTGAGTTATTTCTCATCTGACCTAGCCTCTACTGATAGTGTTCAACATGTCGGTAAAATGACTATCCCTTACCAAGATGTTGGAGTAGGTTTGACTAAATATTTTGGTTTACTAGGAACTTTTTCCTTCCCTCCTCCTAACGTATCACCTATATTTACAAATATTCATATGATTTCATCTAACATTATTTCTTTTGATGATCCTCGAATTGTACCTTCTGATTCTAAGGTGGATTCATTTCATGGCATGATGCCTATGAGTCCCTTTGAACTTGCATATCAGGCTATACAGCCGTTTTCTGATTCCTGACCAGTCGCGAGGATAGTTTTTTCCGATCTCAACCTCGTTAAAAAATGAAACTGGATGTTGCGAGGATAGTTTCTTCCTGTCTCAACCTCGTTAAAAAATGAAACTGGATATTGTGAGGATAGTTTCTTCCTGTCTCAACCTCGTCAAAAAATGAAACCGGATGTTGTGAGCATAGTTCCTTGTCTTGTGTCAAGCTCGTTAAAAAATGAAACAAGGAGTCTTGAGCATAGTTCCTTGTCTTGTGTCAAGCTCATTAAAACATGAAACAAGGATTTTAGAGCATAGTTCCTTGTCTTGTGTCAAGCTTGTTAAAAAATGAAACAAGGGTTTTGAGGATAGTTCTTTTCCTGTGTCAACCTCATTAAAAAATGAAACAATGAAAGTAAACCTTCATTCCATCCACCTGGTTGAATGCAATGAAGCTTGGGGGGAATGTACCTTGATTTGCGTCGTTATGTTGGGGGCATGTGAAATTACAACAAGCATATTTTTTCGTTTCAAGCTTGTCTAAACATGAAACTGAATCCAAGCGGAGTTCTCTATGGTTCAAGCTTGTGTAAAAATGAACCCATACCCATTTTTACATCTCGTGATTGCCTTTTTTATCTGCTAATTTCGATTAGATGAGCCTTGGTTGTTTTCATTCCATCGCCACCATCTCTTTGGCTGATCATATGCTTTCACTTGCTTGTTTTCCTTTCCTGAGGGACCGCAGTTATGAGTGGTTTTGTTAGCCAGCCTCTTGACCATTACATGTTTTGAGCAGTTCCACCATTGCCGGAACCAGTTGCTACCCTTTATACCACTCGTTCCTCTAGGACGAGTCCTTTTTAAGCTCTTTTCTGACTCGTAAAATATCAAAATATTGCTGATTTTTTCTTTTTAAACTCATTAAAATAGAATTAAAAGGACGGTCCACTTACAACTCTTTTTTGACCGTATAAACATGAAAAGATTGCCAGACTTTTGTTGTTTCAAGTTCGATATTGGTAATAAAACGACGTGTTTTCGATCACTTTTTTACTTTTTCAGATTGAAGGCACTAATTATGAAAATTACTCCTTGATCGTAATGATCAAGTGGTTCTCTCAAGTATTATTTTATACTTTTTCAGGCTTGGGGGACACAAATTTACGAAAAAGGACAACCATGGAGTTTTCTTAAGTTTTTCTTCTGACTCCCTAAAATTGAAAAGCATCGAGTTTATCCTATACTGAACTCATTAAAATTTAACAGTAAAGGACCTGTTCAATTTTAAACAAGAATGGACCACTCCTTCTTAGGGTTTGAATTTAAAATTAAGTGGGACTCATCCAAAGGATGAGCTTATAATCAAGCAAATGTTATGCTCCTCAAGCTTGTCAAAAATAAAGAGGTACTTGCAAGAAATGGTGGGGGGAAAGAGAGAAAAATGAACCTGTTTGTTATACTTTGTGTTTAGAAAAGCAGTTAACGACTCTTGAACACGACACTTTTTGTTCACCCGGGTTGGGAAATCTTTTGCCTAATAGTTAATCAAACCATATTGAAAGTCTTTAGCCAGTTTCTAGGTATTAGATTTGGGTCAATTGTCACCAAAACCATCTGCAACGTCATTATGTGTTCAAGAGATTAGTTCAAATAAACCATTCATTTGCAAAATATTTTTCATCCATCTTGACCATCCCTGAGTTAGTCCTTGCCAAATATATTTCTTCAAAACTTGATCTTTGATTTCGTGTTGTGGGCTTGCCTACGACAGATCGCTTTCTATCGACTCCAACTCATTATCTATAAAAATGATCTAGAAATCGTCATTACCTTGGAATCTGCATGCCTCAATGGTAGGTCTCTCGCCTTTGACGACAGGTTGCATCATTGACCTTCGATCAAAGGATTCTGTGACATGTTCGACATCGGCTCATTTATTCACATTTCATAGATTGTACTGAGTACTTTGAGGGCCATTGACATTACTGGTGGTTTCTCTCACACTTGTTAACAGTTCACATCATTGACTGGTAATCAAGTGGTTTCTACCATGTTTGACTTTGACACATTCATTCACATGGATAGAATCGTACTAGTTCGGGAAGTAGAAATCAAGACCCTGGATCTAGTTTCCACTATCCAGGCTGCGAGGAGTTTTGTTATTCATTATATAGTGGACTATTCATAAACAAATGGTTGCATCCATACTGTGTCTACATATGTCTATACTTGTGATGTATTACAAAACCATTCTTGTATCAGAGCAGTTTAGATAGTTTTCTAGTTAGTTTTGATCTGAGTATGGGAATGCCTACCTTAGCGATGATATGTTCATATGTACATATTTTTCATTAAATGTTTTTACAGGTTCCGACCAAGGTTTCCACAGGAATATCCTTGAAAAGATAAAGTACTTCACTCTTCTTAGATGACAAAAACCATCCTCATCTATTACAAGCTTCGCACTTTAGGGGGCAATCTGTTGCACAAAAATTGTCGCTTTGACATTTTGCAATTAGTGTGAGTCTATCATCACTCATACCTTCCTCCTTTGCAAGTTTTAAACCTCAGTTCTTCATATCAAGCCTTGAAAATAAGAGAAAGACCTTAAAAATACCTAAAACTATGGTTCCGCACTTTCTCTTAGCATTACCTACGGTCCCGCACCTACTAGTCATGTCCCCTGCGCACCTAATCACTCTGTATTTGTGTTATGGGTGCGGACCCCTGTAAAAGTTCAAAAGGCACATGTACATTCTTAAAAACTCACTTTGATTCATTTCTGGAAGCTTCTATAGGGAATCTTGAGGTGGCAAGTTTTCTCCTTGAGGGTTCATGCATCCCAAACCTGAAGGAGCTAACCCCTTGATGTGAGGAGCTTATCCCTTTAAAGGAGGACTCTATCCCTTCAATGGTGGACCTGTAACCTCCTTCCTTTGCACTATAAAATGAAGCATTGGGCTGGTTACTTGAGAGGTTGAAAGCTAAATATTTTTTAGGGTAAATGTTACTAGAACTTAGTCTTCCTAATTGATCTTTTGAGAGGAGAGATTAAATACCTTTTGATCTCATTTGGAAGAAAGTGAGGCTTGTCAAAGTAGAGGAGATTCCTGTTTGGACCCTGGGAAGAGCTTGTACAACATCAAGGCACCAAAGGTTGTAAAGTTCTTCTATTTCAAAGTTAATACAATCAAGTTTATTTTTCTCAATAAGCTGTGTTTTATGGTTTATTTCATGGATTCCTTAATCACCATGATGAACATGATTTATTATAGTAGCTATGCAGGTGTTATTTGATGTGTGCTTGTTTGTGATTGCAGATTCTTGAAAGGAAACTATTTCGGATTTGTTCGAGCATGGCTGCCACAAACTAGATTTGGACTTAAGGTAGGGTCTAAAACACCTCTTTAGTTTTTATTAATGAATCACAATGTGTTAGAGAAAGGTAGATTTTCTTATCCTGCTTGTTGCTAGATATTTGTTGATACTAGGGAGATCGGTCTTGTCCGCAAGAATGATTTATCCGGCCAACAAGCACAAGTATTTGAGTAGGGTCTATGGTTAATTTAATGCATGTCATGTGATTAAAATAGACAACATGGTCAGCAGAAGGATTCGAAGACAAGCATTAGAATGAAACTCTAAAAAGGAGGAACTTTGTCTCCTTGCTTTTAACAGTAAACTTCCAAGGGGATTCCTGAACAATTAAAAACTCGTCTCTAAAAAGTGAAAGAGGTTTTTATTCCTAACATAGTGAGCTACAAAAACCTCTTTCCGTTTCTTCAAATTCATTATGATCTGGGAGAAATGGATGACCAAACTTGCGTTACGAAACTGTTGTAGGTGCAATTTTTCACAAACATATTTCTCTTGTTTTACACCTATTTTTCAAAGACATATTCTGGGAAGTAGGAAAGGTATTTCAAAAAACCAAGAGATTTTTTTATTCAACATGTATTTCTTCACAAAATCCTCCTTCATTTTTTCAAAATACATTTTTTATGAGAAGATAAGAGCTTTGTCTGAACACCTATTTTTCAGCCAGAACAGAGCAAGGAACAGTGTCCTAGTTTCCAAGAACAATAAAAGGATGAGGCATCAAGGGCCAGCTGGAGGGTTATGAGCACCATCAAATTCGAATTCATGGAGTTATAGGTGTCAAAAGGAATGTTTAATTCCTAGATAAGGTTGTTTTAATCATAATGAGGAGTTACAATCCTAATTGTTTTAGGTCTCTAGAACTGCCAGTTAACAGTCAGTTACATTTAATAGTTAGTTTTAAGTATCAATAGGTGTCATAGTAGGAGGAATTTGAATTCCCCTCATGCTGGAGAAGGAATCTAAGTCATGTAATGAACTCTATATATTGGAGAATATGTAATGCACCAGAGGTTGGAATTTTTTGTAAAGAACTCCCATATTGTGCTTAGGTGTAAGAATCTGTTTAAAGTAATACAGTAGTTGGCTTTGCTTCTCAAGATTCAGAAGGAATTCAATGTTCAAAATGTCTTATGGTTCTCCTCTTTTCATTACTTATAGTGGTATGAATGTATGATTACTTAGGATTCATTAGTTAAGTTCTAACTTCCTTCATACATTTGTAGACTATGTTTTCCTTTATGCTTCTGATGTACTCTCCATATGTTGAATTCTAGATGCCCTGACTTCCATGTAAAGCTAATATTATTGTCATACTAAAGAATTTCTTGACTCCATAAGCCCAATGGACGTTTACTGATCGTGTTCAACCATTCATATTTCTTCACTTGTTTCATAAAGTATCCAATTCATTATCTAAATATTTAATCTTGTGAGAGAGCCCTCTCAGGTTGAGGAGGCTAAGCCTTAGCCAAAAGTTGGTTTGAAACAGTTATTCAAGGTCTACCTGATCAGTAGCCTATCATGGGTGGGTTTTGTGATAACAGAAAGGGTCCACTATACCCAAGGCAGTTAGTAGAGCCTTCTTTTGGGAAGGGCACAACTTGAGGACTTCGAGTGTCAACATGGCGGCAAGTGATTTCACCAAGTCGTCTACTATACTGTATGTATGGGTAGCTCTGTTAGAAGATGCATTATGGTGTAATTATCACTTTGGGATCTTGGGAGTGGCCTCAACTTTGGGTTGAGGGATATGTAAAGGACCATTTGGTGTCATAAGAGGCTCATCAAACACTTTGGTTTTGGGCTCGGTAGCTGACAAAGTAGAGGGCTTGTCATATTGGCGTGACTAAGTTTGGAGGTTGATATTGGAGGGGTTAACCTCATCAAAGTTCATCATCAAGATCTGGTAGTCACTGGGACTAGAATGTTGGGGGAGGTGGGCTTCTTGACCTGGCTAGGGTTTAGCAACAACAAATCCTTACTAAGGGAAAGGATTTGTGAGCATGACCAATTGAGGTGGCACAAGATTCTAAGGTGATTGTTTACCTCGAGAAGGTGCTTGAGCTTCCCATAGTTGGCACATCTGGGTAAAAGGGGACATTCACGTGTGTGGTGGCCATGTACACCACAACATGCACAAGGATTATTCATATGAATAGCCTTGTTTTGCTTGGGCTAGCCACCTTGTTTCTAGTTGTTGGTGTTAGGCTGGTTCCCTTAGGGTTCACTAGGGTGGTTACCTTGGTTACCCTGGTTACCTTTCCCCTTATTCTTTTTATTTGAATTTTGGGGATTGGTATGGGGCTGAGGATGCATGGGAGGCTGCGACGCTAATGCTTAAGGGGATGGAACACCAGGCTATGCATAAGAAGGAGCAACATTTTGGTAGATAGGTTGGGGCCCTGGAAATATGTTGCTAGCACGAGGGGCATAAATGTTGGAGGAACTGGCGCCCCCCTACAGGTAGCCATAACTCTACTAAGAATATGGTGAAGAGTGTGAAATGGATCCAACAATACTGTCAATGGCATGAGATTCCCCTGGTGCATTAGCACTACCAAGATGAGGGCGGTCTGGAATAATGGTATAGACATAACCTGATTGAGCATAAATCAGATCATATCTCAAAATAGTCAGGAGAGCTTCTTCCTCAATCTGAGGCAAATGGGATGTGACATCTTTCCTGGTGGGGGATAAAAGGCTCTTAAGAAACCAATCTAGATAAACATAATCTTTGAAATGTGGGGCACGACATGTTGTCCTCCTTTGACGTCACTCTTGAACATGGTCAGAAAGGCGAGTAGGAGGATTGATAGAATGTAATCAAAATATCAGTACTAGTGTCGTACCGGAGGGGTAACTGGAAATAGGAAAAAAATGCTTTAGCAAACATCGCGAAAATAGAATGAGAGACAGCGAGCTGGTCTACATACCATTTTGCAGCATCTCCAATGAGCGTGCAGTGGAAGAGCGAAGATGAATGGAGTCATCGGTTATGGAGTTGGACGAACACCACATGTGGAAGGATTGAACATGGTTAGTAGGATCCTCTCCAAAAATAACCCCAAACTTTGGGATGTCTGAGGGAAGCTTGATGACATAGAGGGCCAACTAGTATCATGGTGTATGGGGTCATTCATCAACTAGTTAAGATCCAGTAGACTTAACCCAACCATAAAGGGGAGCATGGGGGCTGCTAGAATGATTCCTAAGACTACTTTTCCCGATTTGATTATCGGTGTTGAGCTAGAGCCACCACCAGGTTAGGGTCCTGCACTAGCTGTGGGTCTAGACATGGTGACGATATGCGGTGAAGGAGGTTCATAATCATATGAGGTATTGAGAGAAGATTCAAGATGGGAAATCAGAGGGCTATGAACTTGAACTCGATGGGGAGGAGTAATACACCCAAGTGGAAACTGGGGGTGAAGGCCTAATAGTCTCCATGACTAACACCTTAGTGGCACAATGATGGAAGGACACATGGAACACGGAAAGGGTGAAGGGAGATCAACAATATATCTTATGTCTCTGATGCAGTGAGATAAATTTATTATGTTAAGTCTTGGCTTGGCGGTGTAAACCAAGTGCCCTTTGCTTAGGGTGTGCTTTTGTGGCAAAGTGTATTAATTGATTAAGCGCAGATCATGTTTGTAAAAAATAAAAAAGCTTGCTGCAAATAAACTGAAAAAAATAACAACAAAACAATTAACTAAACCCCACCCAAATTGGGTTTGCAAACACTGTACTAATAGGTGGCTAAACCAGTGGAAAATACACTGAAACGGTCAAGAGATCTGAATTTCGGTGTAACTGGGATCAAGTGACTCTAAGCTACTAGAAAGTGGTGTAGCTACATGTTGTGGCCACCAACAACCCCCCTCCTTATGAAGTGTTATTGTTAATACTAAATAAGTGGGGACCCTTAGTAAAAAATTGGAAAAAATCAATTGTTGTTATATTTCCTTTTAGATGAAACTTACAACATCATGGACTTAGGAAAATACCTTTGAAGAATCTAAAAAAACCTAAGTTTCATAATGAAGAAAGTAAATTCGCTCCTTAAGAGATATCGCATCGCGCAAAGAACAATAGGGTACCTTCTAATGAGCCAAAATGATAAAAAACGCGAGATTATGACGCGAAACTCCATCGCATCGCATGCATTAAGAAGCACCCACATTGAAAAACCTTAAAATCACCGATATGTGATATCACATATCGCACATCGCAAAAATCACATAAATTACACAATGATTTTAACGATTAAGCGATCTGCAATTTTGCGATTTTGCGATACTATGATATTGCGACCAAGCAATCTTGCGATAGAACATCACGATGAAATTGTGATAATGCGATACAGTGATCTGCGATATCGCAAAGCAAAATCACAAGACCTCTCCATCGCAGTTGGTTCTGGCTCATTATTCGAGAAAACTTTTTTAGGCCAAGAACTAGTCATGCACTTTAACGCGAATTAATGAGTTGTTGCCAGTTGTTAATGAAGTATGGTGTTGGGTTTTCCGAAGAACTAGTTCACGTAAGGTGGCGTGTTTTGCATATCTGCGGCATTTAAAGTTTTCTTGTCATTATTTTTATCATTACTTCCACCTCAATTGTAAACTGCAGGAACAAATGAGAAAGCGTTATACAAGGTAGTATGTAGGAAACTATGAGGAGGAAAGGTAGTACTCCATTGTCCATTTCGGAAGGCACACCTACTCCACTTAAGGGAGAGAAAGAGCTGCAGAACTCTTCTGAGGCATCCATCACAGATTTCTCATATACAGCCATGGTTGAATGGGTACTAAACGATGCTGATACCAGAAACAGACAGTTTAATGCTCAGGGTCAATAGCTCGCGGAATCACTATTTTAACAAATTTTGAGCTTTATACCTGATAAGAGAAAAAGGCGCAAGAGGTGAAAAACGCATCAGGGAAGCCTAGATCAAGAAACATAGGCAGTTTCCGATTGCTAAGAAAACTTGCTCGAAAAGGAAGGCTTCTAATTACTCAGTCACCTGCAAGCCCCGAAAATTGCAACAAAGCAGCGATAGAAACAAACTAGAAACAGAAAGCTAAAGAAAAAGCAAAAGAAATCCAAGGGTTAACCAAGTTGAAATGGGATTATTACCAGACATACATGGTAAAGCCACATAGTCATTAGATGACTCTCAGGTATATCATTGATTTTGCTGAGAAGATAGTGCCAGCTCTTGCCAATTCTGTTTGCTTAACTCAACCAAAGACAGAAGACAGTCAGCCGACTCTACTCAGGAAGATACTGAATGCTTGTGATGTTAAGGAGCAAATTTAGAAATAGTTAGATATTAGATTTAATTTTAGAAATAGTTTTACTTAGAAAAAGGACGGTCATTTAAACCAAATCCTGAATTTCTTTAAATAATTTATTTAGTTAGTAGTATTTAAACCCTTCTCATGCATTTAGAGAAGGGTCTAGAAATTTATCAAAAACTTGTCCTCAGAACATGCACTTTTGCACCCTCAGAGGAGGTTTTGATGAATGAATGGAACAGGGTTTATTTGATATTTTTTGTTGATATCTGCTACTAATGTTGCACTTCTGTACTCTTAGTGGATGTTAAATCAAGGAGAGATAAATCAATTGTCGCTTGAAGCTCATGAGTAGGACTAGTTATAAATGGTACTTTTATCTCTTAACCATTTCTGCTTATGCATTAAAGTGATATTCAGTTTTCAGTTGTTTATATATTACAACGTGGATGCCTAAGTTATCATTTCGCACTTTTGTATGGTGATAACTATTTATTTATGCTTAGTGTATGAATAGCTCATTTATGCGATAAGTTTTTCACAACTGTTTCGTCTAACTTCTTATACGAAGTGGTTCATCTTTATTGAATTCTTTTCTTATAATAGCTTAATGATCTTTATTACCAGTTATTGTTTGAAATCTTTATAGATCGCATCGAAGAAAGATCACACCCTAGGTTAGCATAAATTTTGATGTTTTTCTGTTTATTAGAATACAATAGCATAGCATTAGATTAGAATTAGGATAGAAGTATTCCATTCAGAACAGAAATACCCATCTTTCTCACGCACACACACTGAATTGGGAAACTGGTCCCATATCCCCAGTCAGACCCGCTATACCAAACGGATAAGGAGCTACCAACCAAGGTTCGGACGGGGCGGGTATCCCCCTTGTTGTAGACCCGATTTTTGGGGCCTTCAACACTACAACAAAAAACTAGAGGGGGAGATTGCTGCAAAATGATAGGGAGATGGGTGAAACACCTAGGGTAATCAATGGGACCCTAAGGGAATGACCAAACTAGTTTGAATGTGAAACTATGGATGGTAGCAACCTATCTTATCAGATCTGAAACAAAAGATTACAGATCTAGAAAATGTGGTTGAAAGCGCTGCAGAAACTTAGACTTCTCACTCAGTTAAACTCCTCCTTAAAAGGAAAAAGTGTACTAGAAGCCCTAAGGGAGGCTAAATTCGACTTCAACGAGTAAAGAAGAATGGATCAAGACCTGAGCAGGATGAGACAGGTTAGACACCCAATAGACAGCTCCCAGGAAAACCGAGAAACAGATCTAAGAAAAACCCTAAAACCCATAAATCCCAGGTCCTGGCCTGTTTTTTTTTATGAAGCACACTTTTTGGGCAGAAAGATGCTTTCTAGAGTCGAGATCGCACCTTTTGGTATGAAAGTTACAATTTCTGCTCCGAGACTTCCAGTCTGCAAATTTCAGAAAATATGTTGCCTTTTCTACGACTGGTTCCTGTGACCTATGGAAACGACTAGAAAGCTTACAAAAATCATAAATTTATCAGATCTAGGGTTAAAACACTAGGAAACATTAATAGAAGGGAAAAAAGAGGAAACCCTGATGAAAACCAAAGGTCACCAAGGTTTCTGGATCTAAAGTACAATCCCTAGTGGAGTCGCCAATTTGTTGTGGAGACCCAAGGTCCTGAATCAGAATTATTCCCTAGTAGAGTTGCCAATTTGTTGTAGCGTTTTCTTCTCAATGATGTAGAAAAATAACCCACTTAAGATCGTGGATGAAAAATGATCTCAACAATAGAAATGATTGTTAAACATTGTAGGTATGCAGCTATTGATAGAAACAAAACCTGCCAAAATCCTCATCTATGCTGCAACCATAGTTAAACAATAAAATGAAGAGTAATAACCCCAAAACATCCAATGGAAACCCGATTGTAAATAATGATTTTATTATAACACTTGTGAAGGGAACAAATATTTGTTACCAATCCCCCTCTATGGGATGGATTCTTGGTAATCCTCAAATGCTTTAAGCTTTTGTAGAGTCTCTCTCCTCTATAATGCATAAACCCAACAAAATTATGATGTGCGACAATGAAAATAATCAGAGTTACAATAGTGAGTGCAACAAAGAAAATAATCACAAGTGAATAATGAATGGAAAACCCTCCTATTTATAACAAAATATTGAGTTATCCTCGAATAATAAGCAATAATAAAACATTATTGATCCCATTCTTGGAATTACCACTTGGAATATTTTATTGTATTTGTTTAGGAGGGAAAAAACATTTAAACTTTTATTTAGAAATAATAAATAAATAAATGATTTATTTATTATCTCAAGGAATTAGTTAAGGAATACTAAACAAATAAGGATTTATTTAATTATTCCTAAGGATTTATTCAAATTTTACAAAGAATAATAATTAATTAGTGATTAATTAATTATTCTTAGAGAAAAATAAGATAAATAATGGTTTATCTGTTTATTTTTCATGATTGGGTCAAATTTGACAAGGAATGATAATAAAATAGTGGTTATATTAATTATTCCTAGAAGAAAATCAAATAAATAATGATTTATTTAATTATTCTTCATGGGTTTAACTATAAATTACTTAATAAAGGTGGTTTATTAGGTAATTTCTCACAATGAAAGCAATTTTACTCCGGTAAAATTGGCTTTACATGGTGCACTTCAATCCATCTAGTAAATTAGGCTAGACGATCATTTTTTTGGCGATAACAATAGGTAACAACAACAACAAGCATTTACAATTTACAAAGCATCAAACTATATAAACCGTCTATCCAATCTTTGCCTCTTCTAGGCTTATGGGTTCTCTTTTTGAATTTACTTTGATTTGAAGGTTTCCTTAGAAACATGTGACTCCTGTTTACCTCTCGTTGTGCTCCTTTCATTGGTTTTCATAACCTCTTTATCCTTCTTGGGATAAAGTTCTAGATGTAGTTTCCAACATCGATCATTCCAATGCCCATGCATATTGAAATGGGTACAAAAGTACTTTCTCTTTCTCACCGACAAGGAAGTCTTCAAATGTGAAGGAGGTTCTTCATTCTTGATGCCAAGAATTTTCTCCATTCTTTTGAACATTACCATGCGTTGCTCACAAATGGCCATGCAATGGTCAAATGCATCATAGAAAGTGCAAGGATACATGTCCCACAAATAGTCAAAATTACCAACATTTGGAAAACACCCATGAGATTTATACATGTCCCTTGGGCTACGGATTAGAAAATGTGGAGTGGACGATGACATGCCAGCTCATTCAAAGCATTCATCTCTCTTAGAAGACAAATGAACATTCTCACTACCATATTGGTATGACATATCACCCTCTTATGATTTCTTTTCTGATTATAGTGACTTGTTTAGAATTAGGTCTGATACCAATTGATATGAACTTGGAGGGAAACTTCTCCTTCCTAGAAAGTGACCATCTTTTGACACTTTGCAAGTAAAAATGGGTATTATGAATATAGGTTTTCAAAGCTCTATTCAAGGACTATGCGTTAGTTTTTCATGTAAACTTAAAACATAAGAAACATGTCATCATTTAACTCATACATTCATTCTTGAAGAGAAACAACAAAGAATTTGGTGATGGAGTTCACCCCTCCTGCGATACATCTCTGAGTCTTCCAACATAGCTAGACTGCTCCATATATTTAGTGAAGAAGACTACGTAAAGTTTTCTGATAAAACAAGTGGCTAGTTTCCCCTTCAAGGAAATGTTCTCCGACAAAGAACTATCACTATAAACAACATGACAACCTATAGTTAGCCATGAAACCATCAACAATAAAAGGTGTCTCCTACAAAGGCACAATACTCCATCTAAAAATGAGCATACATGAGCATACAAGTACTTAAATTCCACATTGAGGTACAAAAAGAAAGATTTCCTCAACAAGGCATAGTGAGAAAATACAAAATGAGTTGCACCCTACAAGTCACAACTGGTGCAGTAAACTTATGAAGTTAAGAAAAGCCCTACAAGGCCTTCTCCATGCTCAAACACGTTCAAGAACTACTCCAAAACATTGATTGATCCATACATCCATGGACTTGAACCTACAAAAAGTCTCTTCAGATGTGCTCCAATCAGAAAAAAGAGGCCACCATTGGATCTAGAATGTCGAAAAACCCCTATTTGGACTCTTCTTGAGCTCCAAAAGGTAAAAAATTCACCAAGTTATGGCTCTCACAAGTTCTGAAAACTCCTTCTTTGTTATCTTTCCTACAATATGGATAAATTATTTAACAGAGCTACACATTTTCCCATTTTTCTGTTGTGGAGGTGACAAATTTGCCCATCGAAGGTGCAATTTGTTGGGCCATTAAAACGTCCAATAACCCTTATGTAGAAAATTCTAGACACATGGGCGTATAAGGCCACGAGATAGGCCTAACTACCTACCCCCTTCAGCCTAGGCCCTTAGCCATTAGGCCCATGGTCTTATCATAGCCCATGGGGCTAGGGGTCGGGCCAACGACCCACCCTTACTGTCGAAGCCCTCTTGCCTTGTGCCAAGGCCATATACAAGGCCATATGGCCTAGGGCTGGTCCCCATCCAATGCTCCCCACCAAAGCACCTCACCATGGTCCCGTGAAGGTTGAAAATATGATGGGCTAGGGCTAAACCCAAGCCTCTGCTCATTTTGGCTTTTCCTATGGCCTTGTGCAGTGGATAGGGTTGACCAAGGATCAGGCTAGGTCCTGAGTCCCAAAATGCTTTTGCGTCATGGTATGGTCATATAGTAAGCAGGTCACTGAGGGCCAGGCTAGGCCCCAAGCCCCATCCAATGTGTCATCGGTTATATTGTGAGGAAGGTTATTAGGGGATGGGGCTAGCCTCCTGACTCCTCCTCCCAAACATGTGCTAAGGTAAAATTTAAAAAGTGCTAATGTCATATGGTGTTAAGAAAAATCGCATAGGAGGATTGGTGAGGTGCTTAACTTGGGCGAAAGGAGGTCCTATGTTCGAACCCATCTGAGGATTTCCAACCCTTGCTAAAAAATTTAACCAACCATGGGGTGCCACGTGTCAGCCTCTAGTTGGGCCATGTGGCATCCTCTAATTGGACCACCACCAACCAACCAATAAAACCAAGCCACCCAACACCTGTACAAGGCTATCACTTGGAAAGTTCTCAATTTTCTATACCTATCTAGTTAACTTGATCATGTCAAGAGTATGGTCACCTAGTGAGCAGCCCAATTAGCAAACCTGCTAATTTTTTAGTTGTTTCCCAAAAAATCAGAACATCATAACTTTTTCATATGACATCGGATTGAGGTGAAATAAGTGTCATTGGATTCAGAACAACGAAAAATTCGACTTGACGCTGGTTTGGAAAGATTTTGGGAACTTTTATTTTTGAGAAAAAATTTGATCAACAGATCAGGCCTTCATCTCACTCATTCGATCCTTCAAGCGAGTGAACCATTTGATCCAAGCTATGACAAGTAAATGTGACTTGATCTCTAAGGGGTTCACATAGGTTTTTATTGATTATTTAGGTAATGGACCTAGATATGAAGGACAAACTAAGGCATTCCCACACTTAATCCATCATCCATGCCAAGTGGATTTACATGCCCTAAATTACAACCTCGTGTCAAGGGAGAAAGAAGGGGAGAGATCACTTGATGCTTGATGGGAGGAAAGAGGGGGGACACTCCAAGGAGGTGGGGAGGGAGGGTGAGATGGAGATGTGGAGGAAATATGAAGAGGAGGCAGGGAGCGAAGGTGAGGGGGAGGCCGGGGGGGCAAGGTGGAGGATGATGTCGAGGTGGGAGGAAGGGTGAAGAGAAGACGCAGAAGGAGAGTGACTATTCCCAAGGGTAGGGAGGGTGAGGCTATAGAAATTTTATAATCCATTTTTACCATGCCTAGTGAGGGAGAGTGGGATTTTAACATATAATTTGAGACATTCATTAATAACCTTAGGGGATGATTAAAAAGCCTTCAATGTCATTAACCACACTATGACCTTGTTTCATTTGGCATGCCTTATTGGCTTATGTATCCACTTCCTTATTTAGGCCTCTTAGAATGTGAAAAAATTACAATTTCTCAAAGGGAGGGAGCATGCCAAGGGCTCTTTTGAGAATCTTAATGAGCTTGTTATTCTGGTTTGAAGAGTTGGAGCTCATGTGCTTTATGACTAAGAATGAGTCACCCAAAATCTTTATCTCCTTAATTCCCTTTTTATGAGCTATAATGAGTCCAAGATATAATCCATAAGCTTTTTCTTGGTTGTTGGTCTTCCTTCCTAAGCCCTAGGCATAATGATCAACAATTATTCCTTTGGGATTAATAAGAATCCCTCCCCCTCGTGCCACCCCAAGATTTATTTTTGAGGCACCATCAAATTGGAAAATCCATGAGTTAGATTTTTGCTTCCATTCATCAAGCTCATCACAGGATATATGGAGGGTACAGGGAGGGCAAAGGGGAGATATTTTCAAAGGATATGGGGAGGAAGAGGGCCAACCCCAAGGAGAAAGCCAATCCAATTCTTCAGGGTAAAGTGAAGGATCCATTGTAGGCCAGTGGGATTTTAAATAAGATGAAAGAGCTTTGAGGGCAATGGATCTGGTAGGAGGGAAAGAAGAACGAAATATCACCTTGTTCCAGAGATCTTTATAACCTTGTTCTAGAGATATTTATAGGATATTTTGGCCTGAAGGGATCCAATGTAAAATTTGGCCCAAGAGGCAAATAAGAGAAGGAGATTATATGGCCAATTAGTTCTGAGAAAAAGAGAGCCAAGGGCCACAAACCAAACTGATCTAGAAAACAGACATCGGAGGAAGAGATGGGGGATGTTTTCCTTCGAGTTCTCATAAAGGGGACAATGGGAGGGGCCAATAAAAGCCTTTTTCTAGATATTCTCAGCATTGAGAATTATTTTATGGGAGAGAAACCAACAAAAGAAGTTTACTTTGGGAATTGTATTTGTCTTCCATATTTTTCTCCATATTGAGGATGGGGGAACTTGGTCATTGGAAAGAAGATGGGAGTATCCTTCCTTAACCGAGTATGAGTAACTCTTCCACGCCCACATATCCTCCATTGATTGCACAAGGGGGGAGCATCCAATTAGTTTCTTAGTTAGAGTATCCCGAATAGGGTTCAAATGTGTTAGGATATTATCAAATTTGCAACCTGCCCAAAGGACCAACCTATTCCAATTGGATATTTGGTTTAAGTGGATGACCCTGACCTACAACAAATGTTCCCTGTGAGGGGAGATGAAGGGATGTAGACCCAAGGGAGGGTGGCCTAGGATCAAGTCTAACAAGATGTTGATCAAACAACCCTTCCACATAATTTTCTAGAGATTACTCAAAATGAGAGCTAAAGATGACTAGAGAAGTTTCTAGATAGGAGAACCTTTTGTTGTTTCAATGTGTTCTTCCCTGTTGTTGTGCCAATGGAAGTATTTTTCTATCATTACCTACGCCCACCAATGATCGGGCCTTGTTTTCAGTAGCCAAAATACCTTGCCCCCCATGGCCATATTAGTCAGAGATGGGTTGTGGATACCAAGCCCTCCATGCTGTTTAGGCGCTCTAATAGTCTTCCAGTTTACCAGGTGGAATTTTTTATTATCCTACTTCCCTCCCTCCCATAGAAATTTCTTGGTATATATTCCAAGCTGGTGCAAAACATACTTAGGCACCTGAAGAGTTGAGAAATTCTATAGAGGAATGGATGATAGCACCAATTTCGCTAATATAGTCATGCCTACATTATTTAACCATATTCCTCCCCAATTCACAATTTTGGTTTAGTCTTTGTCAAGGACTCATTGCCAAGCATAGGGAGTCACTTGCCTTAGGAATATTGGAATTCCTAGGTAATTGAAGTCCTTCCAATCTCGAACAATCCTGAATCCCAGAACTTGTTCAATCTTTTTAGCTTTCTGAGGAGAGATGTTCCAAGTGTAGATATGAATTTTAGCGTCATTGGTGGCTCCTCTAGAGGTAGTGAGAAAGTTTTCCAAATTTAATTTAAAGCATTTTGCAATCATCACATGGGCACCACCTAACATAATAGTGTCATCCAAAAACTACCCATGGTTGATACTTCTGATCCCCTCTTTAAATCTGATGACTGGCAGTATGTGGGTTTCACAATTCATGTTCCAGTCTTCTACTCAATGGATCTGCCATTGATATGTAGAGAAAATGGGAGAGGGGGAAGCCTTACTTTAGGTCCCTAGAAGATTTGAAAAAACCACCACTTGGTCCTTAACCAAATGAGTTGTCCAAGGAGAAGAGATGCAAAGAACAATCCACTTTGTAAATGTAGCATCAAACCCCATTTTTTTCATAACCTTCAAAACGAAAATATGCCTGACCCTATCAAAGGAATTTTCCATATCTAGTTTAATTACTGCCTTGATCCCCTCTTTTCTAGCTTGATTTTATAGCTTCCTGTTGTAGAATTATGTTGTAAAAAAATTTCCTACCTGGCACAAATCCCCCTTGATTGATCGAGATCAAAAGAGGTAGGAATTTTTTGAGTCTAGTGGCAATAAAATTTCCAATGACCTAGTAAGAAACATTATAGAGAGAAATAGGGCAAAATCTAGGAAAGGAGGAGGATTTAGACTCTTTTGGGATTAAGGCTAAGAAGGTAGTGTTTATTCCTCCCCCCATTATGATTCTCTTGAAATAATATCCTATCATATGACACAAGTCTTTACTTATCAAATCCCAGAAGTGTGGATAGAAGTTAGCTGAGAAACCATCCCGACCAAGTGCTTTGTCAGGTGGAAAGGAGAACACAATTGATCTAATCTCTTCAGCTGTTGGAGGGGTGGTCAAGGCGTTACTCATTTCTGTAGTAACCAGGATGGGGAATTTCTCCAAGAGGAACTCCTCAATTTCTTGATCCATCTAAAATTATTCATGATAAATATTCTGGAAATGTTCCACAACAACTTTCTTAGTGTCCAAAAATTCAGTAATCGTTTTCCCCCAATGCTAGATCTAGGATATGTTGCTTTTTATTTCCTTGAAATTTTCCTGTTTATGGAAAAACTTTGTGTTCCTATCCCGAGCAAAAAGCCAAGTGTTTATATATTTTGGCCACCCATATTCTTCTTCTCTCTTGAGGAGGGCATGGAGGGCCTTAAATGCTTCATCTTATTTTTGAAATTCAATTTGAGTGATCGTGGAAACCTCAATTTTCCCCTCAATGGATGTTAGATGTTGTTTTGTATCCTTTATTTCATATTTCCTTTCAGTTTAATCTCCCTTGAGCCAAAATCATAATATCACATTTTAGTTGTTTGATATTGGATTCCTAGATATAGATTGGGATTCCCTCCACCCAAACCGATCAAGAAAAAGAGACTAGATTAGAGAACCCCAAAGAGTCCATCTAAAGGGGGAAAACCTAAAAGGGATAGGTCCATGATTATGGGAGGGAAAGAGGAGGAGGGGAATAGGGCGATGGTTCGAGCCGTATCAAGGAAGGATAAAAGATTTAAGACATAGATTCAAAGTAAGGAGACTATCAAAAGAAAGGAAATGGTCAAGCCTAGCAGTTATATGACCCATACCAGAGCACTTATTATTCCTTGTATAGAGGAATTTGGAAGGTTTGACACTAACAATATTGAGAATGAGCATTAAATCCTCCATGTTTTTTTGTGAGGCATCCGGACAATGGAGCCTCCTCATTTCTCATTTTGGTCCATAGTGGTATTGAAGTCACCTCCTAGGATACAATTGTGTCCATAATCAGAGTTTTGCAAATATGTCAAGGACCTCCAACACTCTTATTTCTCTTGAAAGTTAGAAGGCATATATAAATTGACTATAATGCAGTTTTGTTGCAAATTTTAAAGGTTGTTGCAATCTAGTGGCTTTTCATAGATCTTACTAGTTGCATTTGTGTTGGATTCCACATCATGCAGAGGCCTCCTGAAGTGTCTCTAGAGCTTTCCACTACCATGCTACCTTTCCCCCAATTTTTCAAGAGAATGGAGGATATTTTTGCATCGCTTAACTTCGTCTCCTAAAGGAGGGTGACTACTAGTATTTCCTTTTGGATAAGTGATTTTGCTTCCATTATTATTTTTCCAGAACCTAGACCCCTACAATTCCAGGAGACGATATTCATTATTTACTCTTTGAAGAAGTTGTCCCTTTCGTTGGGCCTATTATGCTTCCTTTTTTTTCCTCCTTTGGATCTCAAGTCTGCTAGTTGTCAAGGGATGGTGTGTTGAAACCAAAACTCTTTATCTTTTTCTGTTTGTTTCAACCGTATCTCTTTATTTGATTTCCGTCCTGATCTTCTTACCTTTCTATCCATACCTCTAACCCTTGCGCCTTTTGATTTATTGTCGGCTAAGCTCGCTAGTATTTTTGGTCTTGTCAACTCCTTGGAAAGTAAGAACTCTTCTTCATCTTCCTCTTCATCTATGGTATCTTCTAAGTTATTGGATGTTTCTTGGCCTTGGGGGATTTAGTTATGCTTATTCATGGATGAAGAGATCTTAGCAGCCTTAAGGCCGTTGAGTTAGGTACCTCTTGGGGGAAGAGAAGGACCACCATCATCCTAGGCAGTTTCTAGGGTCGCGTTGACATCCATGTCAACTACATCCTCCTGACTAGAGGCCCCCAGGGGAGGGTTACGCTTTCTTTGGCTCATACCCACATTTTGGAGAGAAGCCTTAGCATTTGCTAACGACACATTGTGTTGGTTTGAGTTTCCCTCTTTCCATTTAACTTGCTACCATTTCTTATTCAGTTTTCCTTATTGATTCTCCAATGTGTATTGTTGATTTGGGAAGATTTTGGAAAAATTCCCATATTCATGGCATAGTTTGCATTTGAAGGGTGACTGGTCATAGTCCACTTCCTAAACATGTGCCCAACTATCCATATAGAGATTGAAAACAACAGGGAGCCCTTTTTCTAGGTCAACTTCCACACAAATCCATGCACAAGCAAAGATACCATCCTTAGGCTTTGCACAGTCAATATACTTCCCCAAAGAGTTCCCAATTAGATGGAAGCTTGCATCATTCTAGCAATGAAGGGGGAGATAGGGGGAGACTCACCCAGATAGGGACAAAATAAGGAACGTCATTGTCTAGGTTGAAGTCGGGACTCCAACTATCGAGATAGAGACCTTTGGTTCCCATGAAATAAGGACCACTCCTAAAGACCAACTCATGATCCAACTTATTCTCAAATTAGAAAGTATAGAAGACCTTACCACAAAATGACGAGATGACATCCTTTAATGAGTGGCTTCTAGTTCTTCTCGATCCAAGTCTTAACTAAGGGCAGAGAGGGCTAGAGGCACATGAATTGGCGAATAAGGCCATGGTCAGTGAGTTGCATGACACGACAGCGAGCTTGAGGGGCTCGAATATCAATCTTTGGAATCTCCTCCATCTTTTTCACAAAGCGAGAAGGGCCTTGCTTTTGGAACTTGGGAACAATAACAAAAAGGGAGTTGACGACCACAATTCCTTCAACCAGAGAGACATCCTAGGCCGATGCAACTATAATGGTTGTCTAACCAAAAGAAACAAAAAATCCAAGCGTGAGAGGAAAAAGGAGAAAAGGGGGAACAAAGGGGGAGGAGGGGGGATGACCCTCAACGAGAATCCAAAAGCACGTAGTAGGAAACCTTTAAAATTAATAATTTTTTACTACAAGTTATTTTAATTAATATTATTTTTTCTTAAAACAAATAAATCATAATATATTTTGAAATTATGAAATTGGTTTCATTACAAATTTTTTATTTATAAAGCATTATTTTTTAATTAAAACACTATATTTCTTATTAAAAATATATAAATAATGATAATTTTCCAATCTTAAATAAGGTTATATATATATATTATTGACAACTCAACATTTAAGGACACAAAATCCAAAAATTATACTTATTAAGATATAACTTATAATCATAATAAAAAACCATAAACTTATACCTAAAAGTACAAAACACGCTTGGGAGAGAGGAAACTCCAGCTCTTTGAGTTTAAGTGATCACCAACTAAAATACCTAAAATTCAAAGACCCTTTTCTTTATATTATTTCCCATTGAATTGTGTTCTCTATACATATGAGTGAAAGTTATTTTGGAGTTTATCTTAATGAACAACATAGGTTAGAAGAGAACTTTGGTTTGTGAATTTGTCACTAAGCCATTTAATTACCGTTCATAGGTTAGAAGAGACCTTTGGTTTGTGAATTTGTCACTAAGCCATTTAATTACCAAGTTGAAATATGTCCAAAGCTATATATATTTCAAATTGCTTTCTTTTTTATTGGTAATTAGATGAATACATTTTTAAACTATTTCAAATTGCTTTCTTTTTTATTGTGGGAAAGATGAATACACTTTTTTTTTTTTAACTTAATTCAATTATTAATGTAATGTGCATACTAGAGAGGATATGTATTTTTATTAAGTTGCCTATTCAATAATTAGTGTGATGTGACCACTAAGGGGCTTTGATGTGAACTCATTCATTAATACAATGTGTTCATACTTACTGAGTAAGGTCTACTAGGTAGTGGGTGGGTAATAAATGTATAAGATGCCTTGTACATATTTTCTCATAAGTATTGATGAGGACCTGTGCTATATACCCATCCATATCATTGTACAAGGCATCTTATATATTATGATGTAACAAAAATGACGTGTGGATTGATTCTCCAATAAAGAGTAATTGATGATGACCTATTATGATGTGACATCATCTATTATGATGTGACAAAAATGACGTGTGGATTGATTCCTCCAATAAAGAGTAATTGAGGATGACCTTTTAAGGGTACTATTTTTTTATGTTGATTGATTCTTAATTAAATTTTTATTTTGAAGTATATCTCTTTGAAAAAAATGGGAATCCAATGATGTAATGAGGGTTGAAGGGGCCATTAAAGTTATTAATAATATGTTTGTCATTTAATATATTTTGTATTAGGTTCTCCAAATTATATAGGTAGTTATCATGCAATAAATGTAACGTGATCTATTTATTAGTATAGAGGCCAATAATGGTGTGGAATAGGGTTGGTTCGTTAAATAACTATAAATAAGGATGGAGATTTCTTTATGAGTTTTTAATTATTATTGATTTTATCTAGTTAGTTAACATCAGGAGAATTGTGTGAAATAGGGTTGGTTTGTTAAATAACTATAAATAAGGATGGAGATTTCTTTATGAGTTTTTAATTATTATTGATTTTATTTAGTTAGTTAACATCAGAGAATTGATAAACTTGCTACATGTTACTAAGGATATCTATGATCGAGTTAGTGGGATTGTCACTATACTTATGAGCCTAGTGCAACCGCCCACAATCCTTGCTAGATATGTAAACCAAGTTTGAAACTTTGGTGGGGGTTCCTATATTGGTTGGAAAATGCCTTATAGTGCGGGATGACCATGGTTTGTCCTAGCACGATGGGCTGAGTTGTCAAGTATTGTTATTTTATTAGTGCATTGGCTCAATAGGAGGTTGTACCCTCAAAGATAAAAATGAATAGGATTTTGTCCTTCCATAAAAAAAGATTTTTGTATGATGTTACCCTACATTAAGGGTTTTAGGATTGAATCAATTAAATAGGAATTTCTATATAGAATGGAGTGAATGTTTTTTTATCATTTTATGTGAAGAGGATCATAACAAGTGGTTCAAATAATTTTTTCCTAGGCATTTTCCTAGGAAAATGGGGAATTCATTTCTTTAACTAGTTTTTCTTATGGTAGGTTCTTCTCTTTAGCTATTCACTAGAACACAACTACACCTTGATGTCATTTAAAGAAAAATAGCCATGGATTTTTAGAATTGGGGACATAATAAATATTCTAGGAAGTATTGAAGAAGTTATAACTATTTTAAGTAATGGTTCAAAACCCTCACAATGAATTTTTTTGACATGATTATCTCTCTATTTATTGAAAATAAGAACAAGGATAACTCCAGAAAAAAAGAGTGGTAGTGACATTTCAATATTGAGTTTCAATTATGATCAATATTGAGGATTCCACATTGTCTTGGATAGATGGTGATCGGGTGCGCTATTAAGGAACTCCTAGATGTTAAGTCAATGGTTCGATTCCCAACACTATTCAAGCATTATTCTTGTACATGACCATGATGTAGTCTCATCAATGCAAAACTTACAAAAAAAAATGATCAATGTTGAGGGAGTTATGATCATTTTAACTTGCTTATTTAAATCTTAGTGAAACCAAAGAATGGTGATCTAGAGAAAGTTTTGGGAGGAAAGAGTGGGCATGCTAAAAAGGTGGATGAAAAGAACCAAATTATGAGAAGACGGGAACAAATTGTGTGGGAGAAGAGAATTCACTAAGGAAACCTTATGGAATAAAAATATGAACATTTTGATCAACAAATAGTATCAAAGGGAAATATTTGTCTATTATGATTTAGAAGAGGCTTGTGATGAATGGAGTATGCACATCGTTTAGGTATGAAAAGGAAACTACTTTGATATTCCATTTTTTAAATCTACTCCTTTTAACAAAACAAAACCTAATGAGGATAGTCGTGAATAGGTTGTGACCAAAAGAGAAAAATGGTGTAAAAACTCATTGATGACAATGTTCCTTCCAAATCCAAAACCAAGCTTTAACAATTATTTTATGGATCCACATGACTATGGTGAACATTGTGAGCACATTACTCAATTGTTTGTTAATTTCATGTATCTATAGTTTGATGTCAAGATAAGAACTCATGCATGGGACCTTGGATTATGGATGAACTTCATTTGTCTCTTCATTGTCAATGTCGAGGGGAAAAATATATTTTAAGGGTTCAAATATTATACCTACATATAGTATTCTAGGTGGGTATTTTAGTCTAAGAAATTATATGTATGTATGCATCATGAGACTAACTTTTCTTGCATAGATTCTCATCTGTGGTTTTTAGGCGGTCTTATATATGTTAATACATCCTTTGATATTTTTGTTGCAACAATTTTGATATATACAAGAGCTCTTTTGCACACAATTTTGGTATCTATTTTCAATGGTGATGATTAAATGACATAATTTTTAGTTGTTATTTTGATGTAATTATGTTGCTACTACTAGAACATATATTTTTACACTACAAAGTTTAGTGATGAATTGTTTTTTATGGATCAACGCTTTGATATGCCTTACTGGCATCTACAACATGTAATTTTCATCTTTATTAATGGAAACTTCGATTTTTCTTTAGAGAAAAAAATATGTAAGTATGCATGCAAATATTCAATAAAAACATATAATTTACTATTTAATCTTGTGAATTTTTGTGTAATATTATTAATTTAATCATATTTCTATAAACACATTGTGAATTTAACTAAATTGGCATATATATATATATATATATATATGACAACATTAGCCAATCAATGCAGTTTACCCTTAAAAGATAAGGATATATCTTGAAAATTTAGGCATTAAGGGAAATGCTTCTAAAAGAGGTGTCGAGTGGTGGGATCTTCCCTAGTGATGTAATGGAAAAAGACTCATTAGAGTTAATAATAATAAGGTGGTCATTCAATGTAATGGTGCATTGGGTCCATTATCGTAGTTATTATTTAAAAAGACATTAAGTATTTATCATGTAATAAAAATAATACAATTTATCCATTAATGTAGAGGAAAATAGTGCTTAGGGTTAGTGTTTATTAGATAATTGCAGACAAGGATGAATAATCAATATGAGATGACAAGTGTTATAACTTATGATTGCATTAGAGCATTTGCTCGTTGGAAGATTGTCTCTTGAGGAAGTGAGTAAGAGTTTATTCTTCAATTAATGGATTTTTATATGATGTTACCTACTTAAAGTATGTTATGATTGAACAAAGCAAATGCAATTTCTATTTCTTATGAAATGTATGTGTGTGAGAGATAATAATTGTTAATTCCTTTACCCAAAACCAAAATATATTATAGTGCCCCATTTTGACGTAAAAAGCTACTTATACTGTGTCCCTAATTGTATTTTCATGATGCATTATCTATGAACCTATTTAATATTGTTGTGCCTTTAAATTTTGTACTGGTAGACTTATCTATATAAAACGCTAAATTGATCATAGTATGTTGAAAAATAGATGTAAGATTTACTTCCATCATAAAGATTTTAATTGAAATATCTTGGTACATGGATATTGAGTATAATGATATGTTTAATTGTCATCACATGCTTATATATATTGTTATGTATGTTTTTGGGGGCGAAAACTAACTTACATAATGAATGGCTATGTATTCAAAGAACCATACTATTAATTGGTTGATGTTGGGGACATTGAATGGGAAATGGTATGAGGTGAATTTTTTGCATGTATTTTGTACTAGTTTACATGCAATACTATGACTTTGGGAAAATGCAAGTTTTTAGGTAACATGATTTCTCGAACAGATAATTCAATGACAAGCACTAAGAACTAGCATAGTAGTGTGGTAAAAAATAGGGTACTGAACTTAGTTCTATGAGGAGGGGGAGGCATTTTCCACCGTATATCTTGTGAAAGTAGAGTTGTGGGAAAATGATGTTAAGTCATGCTCCTCTAGACATGTGTTTTTGACTACAAGTTATCTACTGGGGCAACTTGGTCAATGCATCTTATAAGTTCTATCTCGATTTAGATCAATATATTTTTGATGCTTAGGATAGTCTAATAGAGGAGGGATATGACAGAGGATGGAAGTAGGGTGCTCGGAGTAGTTGAGGGTGTAATGGGTTTACCATGTAAACATGGTGCCTTAGCTAGTTTGTATTACTTGTATATTGTGCTTAACTCAATTTACTAATAAACTAGGGAATTTTCATTGACATGTTCTATGTGTTGTGAATGATGAAATTCTACCATAATGTTTAGTGTATGTCTCGTATGATATGTCTCGCCCACTCTATCCGAAGTGTGGGGGAGATCAGTGTAGGATACTCTAAGGATCCGTAGCCGTCCACCATAACCTGTCTCATCAGGCATAGAACCGAAAATAGAGTCCTCACGCGACCGATCAGGATCTCCACCACAAGCAAATCGGACAACCCACGCAAAACTCAAACCACACCCAACACACAAAGCTTCACCCCAAGAATAGGAAGAAGGAAAATGCAGGCACAAAAAGCCGCCTAGTGGCGAAGGAGCCATCGCCCTTACAGCCAAGCCCAAACAAGCGAAATAAAGACAAGCAAGAACCACTCAGACGTATGTGCAGAGACCAGAAATGGAGATGGGATAGAAGACTCTATTCCTATCATAAATATCTCTTTGAGCACGAAATACTAGCTCCTAACACCACTTTTTCAGACCCTTATCAATCTCTGACCCGACTATGAACGATTTCAATGCAGACAACACTCTAAGGACGAATTTGCCACAACACGGTCCAACCAAACTTCCGAAGTCCCGAACCCATAGAAGCTTCAAGGAAGTCTGCTTGAATTTTGGCCCACAACATGGAAAAAGCCCCAAACTCCCAAATTTCATAAAACAAAAAGAGGGAGATGGGCGCTCCCAGGCTCATGCCCATTTGCGAAACCTCACATGCTAAGGCGTACTCGGACATTACAGACCTTCACCTTAAAAGCTTCAAATGCCTTCTCATGCTCCTCCACCCACAAGAAAACCTTGTGCACCTAATTACTATACCATCATTGCAAATACAAATACTTTATTTATGATAGACATAAAGTGTGTGTTCCACTATTCTCTTCCTACAACACTGTAATGTTTCAATATCATATTAAACATCAAACATAATCATTCTTTCCCATCTCCAATCACATATTTTGAAATTTTGAAATCATTTTACACTTGAAATCATTTTACATGATGTCTTGTGATCCCGCAACACGACATTCCTTTCCCCATTTTCATCACCGGGTCCACACAACAACTCATCTTTTGTTCACAAGCATCAAGTCTATATCGTAATGAATGGGCGTGTTAGTTTGGAATATATAAATACAAATTTTGGTATTTAATATAAAAATAAATAAATTAGTTATAATTTTTATTAATTTATTTTTAAATAAACATTTAAACATTGTATTAAGTTTTGGTATTTTTTTTTAATCAATGTATTGTTACGCAACAACTGAGAAACCATATTAAAATATTAAAGTGCTTCCTATTAAAAAAAACCATAGGCATTTCCCACCCTAATCAATTTATTTTCCTTTTTTAATAAATTAAAAAGGGGAAAGACAAAATTTCTTTTCACCATACTTTATTATCACTTTATAAAACATATTCATTATATTATAATTGGTATAAAACATATTCATTATATTATAATTTGTATATGTATAATTTTTGTTTTTATCAAGTGATTTGTTTATTTAGACTTGACTTGTGGCTTGAGAAACCGTAATCCAAGGGTATCTAAGCCATCAAAATCACCTAGGGAGCCCTAAGATGACTCAATTTTAGCATGTCTCCTACCCCTAACATGGGAGCAACAACTTCCGTGAGGTTCAATCTTGGGTCGCTTTGCTAACAAGACCCATCCTAAACCAGTTGTGTTAATAAAACTTAACATATATAAATTATTTATTAAAAATATATATATATATATATATATAATATATATATATAATATATAATATATAATCTTATTTATAAAAAAATTACAAAGTAAATATTTCATATAAAAGATATTTGTTCATTAAAAATGCAATTAAATAAAGTCATATCATGCGAAAATTATAGATTTTTATTAATTACTTCTTACAATCAGAATCAATTTATAAAAATATTTTAACATTTAAATTAATTTGATTTTTAAATACTCTCCATGATAGTTCGGGTCATGTATATTACTAATATTAATGTTTTTTTTTTTTCTTTTCGAGAAAAAAATATTAAAATACAAATACAAATTTAGTGTTTCAAGGCTGAGATATGCATTACAAATAAATGAGAATCACCATATGAATTGAAATACAAAATTGGCCAATAAAAATACTTTTTTAGTACTGCCACTATTTTCTCAACCCCGAAATGCTCAGCGGCCCAACTGTAGTGCGCTTCCCAAATCATCTTGGTAAGCTCGCTTGAAGGAACACAAAGGTGTCCCATGTGGCATAATAGGGCATCCTGGAAGTGAAAATCTGGAACTTGCTGACCCTCCAAGAGTGTCTAGTATGTGTGGCCGAATTCTAGGTCACTTTTGTAGAGAAGTGGCAAATCAGAAGTCTCATGGCCACAAGAGTTGAGCATGGTGGTTAATGCCATGATGGGTGGTCGGTTGAGGCAATCTGCAACATTATTGGTGTTGCCCTTCTTATACTTGATATTCAAATGGAACTGTTGTAGGTATGTGGACCACTTCTGATGGTAATCATTATGCAACTTCCCTTGCGTCTGTATGAACTACAGGGGCCGATGGTCTATGTGGATGATTGTTTCCTTCCCCAAAATGTAATGCTTCCATTGTTGGTAGACCTGCACAATGGAATACTTCTCTTTGGCATAAGTGGGATACTTCTGGATTGTGTCTAAAAGTGTCTCACTGTGATATGGCATTGGATTCCCCTATTGAGTAAGAACTACCCCAATAGCATAGTCAGAGGCATCTGTCTCAATTTCAAATGGATGTTGCAAGTCTGGTAATGTGAGCACTAGTGTAGAGCAAAGGCGATGTTTCAACTCTGTGAATTCCTTCTATTGAGATTCAAACCAAAAGAATTTTGATTTCGCTCCTCCCTTGGTGACTTGGCTAAAGGGTCAAGTGATATGAGAAAATCCCAACACGAACCTGCAGTAGAAATTGGTAAGACCCAGAAAGTTGTGGGGCTCTATTAGAGTGGTTGGAGCTGGCCAATCCCGAATGACTTGGATATTTTCTGGATCAACATGCACCCCTCGTTCATCAATAATGTATCCCTATATACTAAACCTAGGTCATGCCAAAAATGCATTTCTCCAAATTGGCACGTAGCTTGTGTTGCCGCAGTTTTTGGAGAACCTGTCGGATGTGGTGGAGGTGCTCTTCCCAACTCTGGCTAAAGATCAGGATGTCATCCAAGTATATGATTTGGATTTAAATAGGAATGCAACAAATTACAAAGATAACCATAAATACAGAGATACAACAAAAATAATACTTCATTTCATTAATGTAAAATACTGAAAAATGCTTACAAATAGAAATGGAAATAAACTAGCTTGAGCGATGATAGCTTATCTCTGAGGAGAGATGTGGCAACTACATGCCTTTGAACTGTCTTACAAGGAGGCTCGAAGGCCTATTTATTGTTGAGAAATAATGGAAAACCCTAAACATCCAAAACCTTAACCCTAGGGGATGAAGCGCCAAACTATGGGCCCCGTTTTGGGTAAATTGGTACATCAACTTCTCAGGGTCATAACTTTGGCATACGATCTTCGTTTATGCACACAATACCTCGTTAGAAATATCTATCCGAGGAATATGACTTTGGGATGAGGAACATCGGTCCATGGACCCATGTTGCTCCCAGTTTTCCCAAAAAACGTCGTTTAGGGCCTTAAAACGGCTCTGGAAGTTCAAGACCTGAAAAACTGCCAAAAATAGTAAATTTTGCTACAAATAAGGAAACTGAAAAACTGAAAGAAATAATGGTGGGGGTCCAAGTGGAATTGGTGGGTGGCCACAAATATCCACCTAGATCATTCCTCCCCCCTTAAGAAGCAATGGTCCCCATTGCATTGAGTTCCTCCATGAGATGAGGAAACTTCTACTGAACTTGGTCCCTGGTGAGCCACTTGCCCTGCTGAAGGAGTTGGCCTGCTATAATAAATCAATACAGTTGGATCTTCTGCTGGTGAGTGTGCTTGATCTACGTGTCCATAATATGATCAGTTGTAGCTTGTTCCATGCAATCTGGATTTAACTTTGTTGGTGTGAGCTGTTCTACAATGTCATATGTGTCTACTAATGGTGGAAAGTATAGCTGAAGGTGGTCCACATTGAATATTGGGTGTAGGCCAAGGAATGGGGGAATGCTGAGCTCAAATTCATTGTCTCCTACAACCTTGGTAATGGTGTAAGGACCATATCATAGTGTCTTGAGTTTCTGATAGGCTTCGGTAAGGCATTCCTTTTACAAATGTAACAAGACTTTGTCACCCACCTGAAACTTATGTGGCACCCGATGTTGATCATGTCACTTCTTGTACTTAGCATTTGATTTCTCTAGAATGTCATGGACTTGCTGGCAGATATGTTGGATGTGCTCAATGAATTTGTTTGCCTTGTCTGTTTTGAACTAGACATGAGCCGAATTTGCCTGAGTAGCTGCAAATGGCATGGCCACATCAATGGGACATAGTGGCCAAAAACCCAAGCCCACCTGAAAAGGGTTGTGACTAGTCGAGCTGTGGAGAGCCCGATTATAACTGTGCTGAACATAGGGGAGGCTCTCATCCCATGTGCGTGGATGCTTTGAGTTGTACATGCGCAAAATGTGTACGATCATCCTATTAACAACTTCTGTCTGACCATTAGTTTGGGGATGAAAGGTTGTGGACTTAGTGAGTTTGGTGTCCAGCATTGACTAGAGACTAGACCAAAATGTACTGAGGAACTTGCTGTCCCGATCTGAGATGATAGACTGTGGGATCCCAAAGTGTACCCACACTCGCTCAAAGAAGAGTTTAGTAGTGGCTTCTGCTGTGATATTCTTCTTGCAGGTCACCATAATGGCCATCTTTGAGAACCTATTAACGACCACAAAAACGCAGTCATTTCCATGCTTAGTATAAGGAAGACTCGACATGTAATCCATGGAGATGGATTCCCTAGGTCGACTAGGGGTAGGCAAAGGAGTATATAGGCCTTGCTTCTTGATGGTCAGCCTGGCGATGACATAGGCAATGCAGGATTCGATGTACTTCACGACATCCTATTGAAGGTTCGGCCAATAGAAATACTTCCCTGTCGCTGTTTTCTCGACCCCGAAATGCCCAACAACCCAACTGTAGTGTGCTTCCCAAATCATCTTGGCATGCTCGCTTGAAGGAGCAAAAAGGTGACCTAGGTGGCATAACAAAGGATCCTACAGGTGAAAATATCGAACATGCTGATGCTCCAAGAGTGTTTGGTATTTGTGGGTGAATTCTGGGTCTCTTTTGTAGAGAAGTGGCCAATCGGAAGTCTTGTGCCCACAAGAGTTGAGCACGGTGGTTAACACCATGATCGGTGGTCGGTTGAAGTAGTATGCAACATTATTTGTGTTGCCCTTCTTGTAATTGATATTCAAATGGAACTATTGCAGGTATGTGGACCACTTCTAATGGCAATCATTCTGCAACTTCCCTTCCATCTCTATGGACTGCAGGGGTTAGTGGTTTGTGTGGATGACTGTTTCCTTCCCTAAAATGTAATTCTTCCATTGTCAACAAGCCTGCACAATGGAATACATCTCTTTGTCATAAGTGAGATACTTCTGGACTGTGTCTTAAAGTGTCTCACTGTCATATGCCACTGGATGCCCTTGTTAAGTAAGGACTGCCCCAATAGCATAGTCAGAGATATCTGTCTCGATCTCAAATGATTGTTGCAAGTCTGGTAATGCGAGCATTGGTGCTAAGTAGAGGCGATGTTTCAACTATGTGAATGTCTTTTGTTGAGATTTAGACCAAAAGAATTTTACTTTCACTCCTCCCATGGTGACTTGACTCAAGGGCCAAGTGATATGAGAAAATCCCAACACGAACTTGCCGTAGAAGTTGGCAAGACCCAGAAAGCTGCAGAGCTATGTTAGAGTGGTTGGAGATGGCCAATCCTGAATGACTTGGATCTTGGATGGATCCACATGCACCCACTTTTCATCAATAATGTATCCCAAACACTAAACTTGGGTCATGCCAAAAGTGTATTCCTCCAAATTGGCATATAACTTATGTTGCCACAGTGTTTGGAGAACCTACCGGATGTGGTGGAGGTGCTCTTGCCAGCACTGGTTGAAGATCAAGATGTCATCCAAATATACCACTACAAATGAGTTTGTGAATGGCTACAAGATGTCATCCATTAGCCTCATGAATGTTGCAGGAGCATTTGTCAACCCGAAAGGCATAACCAACCATTCGAAAAGACCCTTCTTGTTTTTTAAGGTAGTCTTCCACATATCAAAAGGTTCGATTGGTACTTGGTGATATCCTGACTTCAAATCGATCTTTCTGAAATATTTTGTCCCCTTCAGTTGGTCCAGAAGGTCATCAATCCGTGGGATCAGGTACCTATTCTAGACAGTGATCTCTTTCAACGCTCGATAGTCAATACAGAGTCTCCAAGTCCCATCCTTCTTCTGTACCAACATGATCAGGCTCCCACAGGGCAATGAACTCGGTCGGATGTGCCTTTTCTACAATAGCTCATAAATTTGCCTCTTGATTTCATCATTCTCCAAAATAGAGCGCTAATAGATTGGTCCATTGGGCATCGGTGCACTTGGGGTTAGATTGATGGAGTGCTTAACATGAGAGTGGAACCCCTGCGGGGGAGGTGAAGATGTCCTCGTACTCCTCCACAACCTTGTCCATCTATAGTTGTCATGCAAAGGGGCCCTGTCTCGAGCTCGTGGCCACCATCTTCTTATTTCCTTGAGGGTGTATCATTAGGAAAACAAATTTCCTCATTTTGGAAAGGAGCTTACTACATTGTTTTGTAGTAACCATAGAGATGGTAGTAGGTGGTGCTACCTCCGGTATCTTGTACAATGTATTTCCCAAAATAACAATAACAACATGAGGCCTTGACTCATATACAACATCTCGCTTCCACAAGTATGGTTGGCCTAATAATACATCACAAACATCAAGGGGAGAAATGTCACACAATACCTCATTCGTGAAGGGCTTGATGTTTTATGGAAGGTGAGACTGTTGGTTCAAGCAAAGATCCCGTCCTTGGTGAAGCCACCCGATGGTGTACGATTGTGGACATGTTGTGGTCAGTAAGCCCAGCCACTTCACGACCTCTGCCAAAATGAGGTTCTTTTGGCTTCCGCTATCGACAATGAACTGTAGTGGGGAGCCCTTTACCCACATATGGGAGTGGAAGAGGTGCTTCTCCTCCTCTGGATCTTTGGGTTCCTCCTTCTGGATCTTCGTGGTGGCAATGTTGGCATTGGGTTCTGCATTGATAATCTACTTCCCTTTGTCATTCCCCTTATCAGGTTTTGACTTAGAGTTTGAACATGCATCTGATTCCGAAGACTTTAGCTCTGCCAATAGTGACTGCTTGGCCCGACACTCACTTGTGTTGTGAGTGGAGCTCTTATGGAACTCACACCACTTTCCCTTGTCCTTCTTCGGCTTTGCAGTGTTGTTCTTTTCTTGCAGCTTTGGCAGGTTTTCCTAGGCCACCCTGCCTTGGCTTTGTCCTTTATTCAGCGGTTTCCAGGTGCCTTTCCCTTGCTTCGGATTTGAAGATCCAAAGTCTCGCTTCTTCTGTTTAAACTTTTGCTCGATCTTGACAGCGTATCGGTATGCTGTACCAAGCGAGGAGATGTCCAAGAACTCCATCTCATGCTGGATGCACTTGTGTAGGCAACCACGATATTTGAGTACCAAATGTTGCTTAGAATCCTTGATACCCAACTTTATGTGAAGGGTATGAAAAATATTGGTAAACTCCGGCATGCCTTGGTCCCTTCCTTGTTGCAGCGTGGTCCACTTTATGTATTTATCCTCATAGCTTCTAATAGGGTAGTACTGCTACTTGATGGCATTTAAGAATGAATTCCAAGTGGGTGCAATTGAAAACAATGAGGCCATACTTTCATCCTTCTGCTCGTAGTAGGTTTCCCACCAGTCCTTGACATGGGGGCCGACATTGAGAAGAGCGAAAGTAATCTTTTCCCAACTAGAAAATTCATGAACAAAAAAATACACTTCTAGCAGATTTAACCATTTATCTACAACATCTGCATATATTTGACCCTCAAATATGGGAATGTCAAAGTTAACTTGTACCTTAAAGGGCATGGCGCTTCCAAAGTAGTTGTTGGAAGTAGATGTGTTGCTCTTGGGTAGCCGCTGAAGGATCTGGGAAAAGTTGTCCATCATCGCATTCCTTTGTCGCTGTAGGGCCTCTTCGAGAAATATTTTGATAGGATCTCCTGCTCATTCATCTTTATTTTCATCCACCATGGTAGGACGTCAGGATTTGCGAGGCTAGTCTTGCAAAGGTTTGACTAGTTCAAGCCCTAACTCCTTATATCCCGACGTCGTTGGGACATGCAAAGAAAAATAGAGAAAGAACAAACCACTCTGATACCATTGATCTAGATTTAAACAGGAATGCAACAAATTACAGAGATAACCAAAAATATAGAGATACATCAAAAATAATACTTCATTTCATTAATGTAAAATATTGAAATATGCTTGCAATAGAAATGGAAATAAACTAGCTCGGGTGATGGTAGCTTATCTCTTAGGAGATATGTGCAGCTACATGCCTCTGAACTATCTTACAATGAGGCTCGAAGGCTTATTTATTGTTGAGAAACAATGGAAAACCCTAAACATCAAAAACCCTGACCCTAGGAGATGGAGCGCCAAACTATGGGCCCTGTTTTGGGTAAATTGGTACATCAACTTCCTAGGGTTGTAACTTTGGCATATGATCTCCGTTTTACGTGCACAATACCCTGTTAGAAAGATCAATCTGAGGACTACAACTTTGAGATGAGAAACATCAGTCCATGGACCCATGTAGCTCCCAATTTTCCAAAAAAACATCTTTTAGGGCCTTAAAACGACTCCATAAGTTGAGGACTCGAAAAACTGCCAAAAATAGTAAATTGTGCTACAAATAAGGAAACTAAAAAACTGAAAGAAACAATGGTGGGAGTCCAAGTGGAATTGGCGGGTGGCCACCAATATCCACCTCTGATGACCAAATCAATACGATTAGGGCTTATCAAACCCTAATTCAGCTGTTACATGCCCTAGGCAAGTCATCAAATTGAATGCTTCCATCCATGAAAATTTCCTAGCTTGAAACCTTGCTGAAATTCCCTCTTGGGACACCATCATAGCCTTGGTTAGGAGTAACTGTGCTATAGAGCAAGTAGACCCATTCAGGCCTGCATTGTAGTGCACTTAGGCCCACTTTGACTTGCACTAGGCGAGAATGAGCAAAATTGGCATAGGATTCTAGGAATATTCCTAGATTCTAGAGCATTCTTGAAGGATGCACAACTCTTATCTCATCCTATGAGGTGGACTTTGGATAGGCTATGGATCAATTATCCCTCTATCCTCTCATCCCTTTCTCCATGGAAACTAACTCCAATTTTGGAAAAACATTCATTGCCCAATTTATGACAAAACCACTTGCATTTCGTTATAAATTGACCACTCATCATAATGATTAACGGCTGGAATTTGGATATTGTAGTGAAATACTGTTGGTTTGAGACTTGAAATCACTGTCAAGTAATGTTATGCTGTTGGATTGATGTTCTATTAGTGTGATGAGGGTTTGGACTAAGCTGGATGAGTGACACAGGATTAAATCGCATTGGGTGTAACTCCTCCTTCTATCAATTAATAAAGTTGTTTGTTCCTTTTCCCATATTCTTGTTTATATCTATGATGAATATATGTTCAAATTTTGTCGATTCCATTTGTTTATAGTAGATAGATCATATGCTTTAATCATTCTCGTCTTCTGTTTCTGTTCACAGGTACTAATTGAGCGAATTCAGTTCGAGCGGGAGCGACGGGAGAAATTCAAAGGAGATCAAAGGAAGCAAAAGATCACAAGTAAGTTCCTTCATCTCATCTATCCATTATAGAAAAGGTTAAACCACTTTTTATCTGTTGTTCTAAGTGTAACTACCCACTTAGGGAAAATGTATTTATTCGTAGGTATAAATTCCATATAACAAATTGGTGACCATACTGGAGAACGACCGTTGTTCCTAGTAGTTTGCCCTTATCATATTAGATCCTAGTAGACTTTAATTGACTTAATTGATCTCTTTTCAGTCATATTGAAGATTTTTTTTGGCCAAAAAGTGTGCTTAAATGTCCGCTGATTGGGCTCTCTGGCACCAACGCAGTGTTGGTCTTGACACAGTGTACTGTAGAGAAGCCTTAGCTTAGAGACAGTGCTTTGCAGCGCACTATCTCCCACTCAGGGCTGCGTTGATCCCTTTCCCAAAAAACCCATATTTTGCTTGGTTTTTCACTTAGGGAAAATGTATTTATTCGTAGGTATAAATTCCATATAACAAATTGGTGACCATACTGGAGAACGACCATTGTTCCTAGTAGTTTACCCTTATCATATTAGATCCTAGTAGACTTTAATTGACTTAATTGATCTCTTTTCATTCATATTGAAGATTTTTTTTGGTCAAAAAGTGTGCTTAAATGTCCGCTGATTGGGCTCTCTGGCACCAACGTAGTGTTGGTCTTGACATAGTGTACTGTAGAGCAGCCTTAGCTTAGAGACAGTGCTCTGCAGCGCACTATCTCCCACTCAGGGCTGCATTGATCCCTGTCAAGCCAAAAAACCCATATTTTGCTTGGTTTTTTCCAAATTTGCTTTTGATGTTGTTCACTGAAAGATCAATGTTTTCTATGGCTCTGAAATCAGTTTGCATTTCCTCTCCTAGCCCTACTTTGACCTTTATTGTTTAGTATTTCTTAAGGTATTTATTTATCATTATCAATTCATTGTCAAAGTTAGCTTACATCGATTAATCTTTTCTGAAAAAGAATTGTCATAAAGTATTCATTTCTTTGAAAACAAAACTATTGTAACATATTCGTTTCTTGTGAAAATCTTTGATTGGTCATTTGTGCATTTAGTTTCGTTATGTTCATCTAAACATTAAAGGAATGAAAAGAAAAACATGCATTATGAATATAGAATTTTGTGTGTGCTTGTAGGAATGGTATATGCAAAGTTGCATTGGATGTGCTCTATGCTCTTTGTTTAAAGATTCTGATTGCTCTATCCCTTTTAGTTACGATTTTCATTATTTAAATCAAATGAAAAGAATGTTTCTCATTTTAGTTGCATTCTAGGAGTTTCAGAAACATCACACGATGAACCTGAAAGGAAAAATTTTAAACAAGATCAACTAAAATTTATCTCAATTAACCTAATGGAGCATTGTAACTTAATGCATAACATTTAGAGGTCTAGGCTAGAGACATGTTCTAGTGTTGTTAAACATAGTAGCTGTCGCTAATGGTCTGTGATACGTTACGAGTGTGATACCTCATTCCACATATGTAAGTATATCATAGCTCATCCACGTACTTTCAGGTATATCGGGTGGTGTGATAGTAAAGAAAGTATAAAGGAATGCTCTCATTGTACGGTTTCGCATTAGACAACGCTAACACGGATTGGGCTTCCACGTAATTTTGGGTATATTTGGGAGGACTACATTAGGTTGCTATCCTTCCATAGGTAATCGAGTCAGCCACCTTGTATAATATGATACACCGAAAACAACATTAGGGAGATTACTTGCACGCATGTTAAGTCCTTGTCTTCTCCTAGGTAGTATATTGCAATTCACAGTTACTTGGTAATCGTTTTGCCTAGATTATCCCTCTTTTGTTTTGTTACGTTATTTTGATTAAAATAAAATTAATTGACTACAAATAAAATCCTCCATGTCACTCCTTAGTTTATCTTAGGTTGAGACATATGGCAACAACTTCAGAGTCCACCGATCAAGGAATTCCTTTTGATGGGAATCCTAGTCCTTTTCCTCCTTCCAGAAACATTAGTGCTCCTTATATGGCTATATTTTCCCTTCCGAGACTTACCATATGCTTGCCAATATGGTTGTTCTCAACCTCCTTGGCCCTGCAATTGAATACTCCTACAACTGGACAAAATCAACCTCCAGTTGATTGTCAAGTTGACCCTTTACCTTCTCCCTCAGTTGTTTCTTCCTCCCCTTCTTCCTCTTCACCTGATGAAAGTACTGACACTAGTAACCAAGTGGATAAAAAGAAGAAGAAAGGGAAGAAGAAGAAGAAGAAAATTCAGTAGGGGGCAACCGAGCAACCAGTGCTTCGAATGCAACTTCAGATGAGAAACCATCTGATAAGCCTCATAAACTTCTATATCCTTGCAAAATTTGTATGTGTTGGCTTATTGGGGCTTGACCTAGGTTCAGAGTTAATTTAGCCAAAAAAATCTCGGTACTACTGGCTCACCAGAAGTAGTATGGGAGGGTGCTAGAACCAAGTTTCCACACCCTCGAGATGTCTGATGAGTTCAAGTGGTCTGCGGTTTGACCTTGTGCGCAGGTTGCTTCGTGCACTTTCCCGTACTTCACAACCCGATATGCTGCCTTCGTGCAGCCCTACCCAGGGGCTGAGCATCGCGCCCTGCATTATTACCCAAGATCTTACTAGTAGTCCAATGTTAGTTGATTATTTAGCCTACTTGTGTGCTTTAAGTTATACTTAACAACATAAACCATTTAGACAGGTGCGCCTAGTAAATAAACAATATATTTGCAAATTATATCAACCATTCATTAACCCGAGAACAAATACACAAATGATAACAAACTTCTCTTTATTAGTTCCTTCCTCAGTTATAGAATCGACTCCACCCTACGCACTCAGCTGCAGGGGTCCACACACTCAGCTACAAAGCTTTCTCCTACTCTACAACCCAAGACACACTTGACTTAGTTACTTAGACTCTTCACTCTCTCTTATCTTTTATCTACTTAGAGCCTCGCTCTATTTATGCAATCCCATGGTCCGCGGACCATGGGTAGGCCTATCTAGCTGACATTACATTACAAACCTAGGGTGGACAACCTTGTGACTCTATCACACTTTCGTGCCCCAAAATATGCCTTGGGGGGGGATTCCATGCCCAATAGGACTCCAACACAAACATCGTGACTCGCCCTCGAGTCACTCTATCAGTGCGGTGGTCTTTGTGCGGAGTCCCTCCAACTGTTATCGGATTGTGCGGAGGTCAGCAGCGCATTGAACTGCTACTTGTTGGATCTGCTGCATATGCTATTCCAAGACCTCTATGTCTGAACTACTTCTCCACATCTGTACCGGTATTTGCTGCATATGTTTATAGTCCCGTGCCTTTGTCCAAATCCTTTGAGCATGAAGATTGTGCTTCTATCGGTTAGTCAAATAGCCAGGCTACCCGTGTAGGGATTCAAGCGGTTGTCATTCACCTTGCTTGGGAAAGGCTCTCCATTTAGTTTGATTAGCTATATTGCGCCTCTGTCTGTGACCTCCTTGACGATGTATGGTCCCAGCCAATGCATTCTAAACTTTCCCGGGAATTTTCAAACTTACTTTCATACAACAACACTAAGTCATTTACCTTGAAGGTGCACAACTTAATATGGTGATCGTGTCATGCCTTTTCACGCTACTTTTGTACCTGGTGATGAAAACCAGCTAGGAATCATTCCTCCTCAAGTTCTTCCAATTGCATGAGTCTTTCTTTCAGATCTTTGTGGTCTGTCATACTTGTGAGCTCTGCTATTCATAGACTAAGTACAATATACTCCATTGGCATGACAGCTTCCATGCCAGAAAGTAACCGGAAAGGTGTTTGTCCCATTAGTTTCTTGCACGCTATCCTATAAGCCCATGGTCAGGTACACACAGGTCCCAATTGCTTCGCTGCGTGTTGCACACTTTGGTTAGCGCAGTCTCCCGTATTTTGTTGAACGCTTCTACTATCCCATTAGCTTGTGGGTGATATGGTGTGCTTTTCTGATGATACACTCGGAACTCTTCTGCGAGTGTGCTGATTGTTTCATTCAGGAAATGTGTACCACGATCACTCATTAAGATTTTCAGAAAACCAAATCGGGTCAACAAGTGTTCAAACAAAAGCTTCATAGTCGTAGCAGTTGTGCAATCTTTGACTGGCTTTGCTTTCACCTAGTGCGTCAGGTACTCCATCATGGTGATGATGTATCACGTGCCATTTTTCCCTAGGGTTTGATAGGTCTCACAAAGTCGATTGCCCACTTTTCGAAGGGCTGCAACATCATTTGTGGATTCAAAGGCATCTCGTCCCTTCGCGATGGTTTACCGATCCTTTGACATATATTGCAGGCCTTACAATGTGCTTTTGAATCCTGATGAAGGGTTGGCCAGCACAACCCTGCGTAGAGAATCTTTTGTGCAATTGCTCGTCTTACATAGTGTTCTCCTGCAATGCCCCCATGTGCTTTCGCGAGGATCTGACTTCGCTCAAATTCCACAATGACAGAAAAATCCACCATGTGCACCACCAATTCCTTCTTTTGTTGGACAGAGTATCCCTTCGGCGCAGTCCCTGTTGTCATAAAGTGGATTATATCTTCGAAGTGTTCGTCTGCGACGCGCAAAACAAAGAGATGTGTGTCAGGTATTCCTTCCTCCAAACTAGTAGGTTCCTCGCCCATCTCAATACGCGACAAGTGATCTAGTCCTGTGTTCAGGCGTCCAGGTTTTACCTCGACCTCAAAGTCATATTCTTGGAACAATAAGAGCCACCTACAGATGCACCCCCCAAAACAGGTTTATTGACCAAGTATTTTAGCACGGAATGGTCTGTATACATCTTGAAATGTCCTCCTAGAAAATAGTGGTGGTATTTTTGGAGTGTGTACACCATAGCCAATCCCTCACGCTCAGTTGTGGAATAGTTCTTTTCAGCTCTTGACAATCTACGACTTGCAAACACGATAGGGTGATCCAAGCCTTCTCCGCCCTCTTATGTGAGCACCACTCCCAATGCGATACATGATGCATCAACGTGGACATGAAACTCCACATCCCATTTTGGGAAGACCAGGATTAGAGCAAAAGCCAATTTCCCCTTGAGGACATCCAGCCTCTTCATGCAATCATCATTCCTGCAGAATGTGACATCCTTTTACAATAGTTTCTCCATTGGCATGGTGATTTGGGCATAGATTTTGATGAACTTCCTATCGTACCTTTTGTGTCCCAACGTAGCGCACAACTGTTTAACACTTCGCGGTGCTTCCAAATTTAGAATTACTGCAATCTTCGCAGGGTCTACCATTAGTCCCTGTTTATAGGCCACATGTCCGAGTAGGTTCCCAAAGGGAATGAGGAACGTACACTTCTTAAGTTTTAGTGCAATTTGGTGTTGTCGGCAAGTATCCAACATCAAGCGTAAGCTTACTATGTGGTGCTTAACCAATCCAAAGACAGTCTAATCATCCAGATAGAACTCCAGGAATTTGTGGATATATTCTTTGAAGGCGGCAACAACTATGCGCGAAAAGATGGACGACGCATTTTTTAACCCAAATGGCATGATGGTGTATTGAAAGCAGCCCCATTCAGTGGCGAAGGTGGTCTTGCTCTTGTCTTCTGGTGCAATTTTGATCTGGTGGTACCCTAAAAACCCATCGGTGAAAGAATATGCTTCTTGTTGTTGGGCTGTGAATACGACCACTTTGTAACACTTATTTCATCCCTTTTCACTCTTCTCTATTATATCATTTGTTATAATTTATCATTTAAATCCATTTTATAAATGATTTATGCTCTTATAGATGAATATTATTTATCTTCCTTTATTTCTAATAAATTGATGATTATGAATGATTTTATCAATGATAGTTTCAATAAATTAGTTGTAACATTATTTACCATTTTTAACCTTCAAAATAATTTCTAGATTGAAGATTTGACCATTAAATTTGCCAACTCAGAAATTCGCTGGAATAAGAAGTGACAGTTTTGCGGTTGCAATGCTGAGCAAATGAAGAAGAATATGGAAAATCCGGAACATGGGTTTTGTCCAGAACGGACCCAATTAATTTTAGTTGAGAATGGTTTGCCCAAATTCGGCTTGTACTAAGAGAAATGCATGGTTCTTTGAGCACGATTTTCTCAGATTTGCTGTTGCGGCCGTTTTCCAAATCTCAGCTGCAAAGCCAAATTCGCCCTGCTCTTGTTGAAAGATATATGGAAATATATCTTCTTGTTGATCAATTGGTTGGAAACAATCCAATTTTGTAATATAATCATGTTTTACTTATCTCTATTGTAACTGCTCTCTGATCTCTCTATTTAAATGAAAACAGAGATCAGAGATGGGAATGACTTTGGGAGGGATTCGAATGATGGAATTGAGGATGAATTAGAGATTCAGAATTGAGGATGGCAGAGAGAATGGATAATGGCTAAGAGATGGAGATATTTCTTGTTGTAATCCACTGTAACTCTGCTTTGATATTTTAATATAAATCTGGTTGCCATTCCATCTTTGATCCTGAAGTAACCTAGCAGCATCTGCTGGCGGCTAAGGGCCCAACCTCCAGTGGATTGTGCTGCTGCTGTATATTATCTCTTTGGTTTATGCATGGCTTTGCTTATCAGCTTGAATCGGTAATTTGAGTAATCAAGTTGTAACCTTCTTAAGCTGGTATTACCGTATTTGTCTATGGTTTATACTTCATACGATTGTTATTCAATTGACATTGTGGTTCCATTATGAATTGTAATCGTTACCCTTTCTAACCAGGATTAATACTTGCGGTATCAGACTCAGATTATTATTAATGTGTGCCTATGTTAAGTTATTATGCATTTGTATTTGGCTTTCCAGTGTTGTTTCATATTCTATCATTAATCAATGTTGTTCTGTTTCTGTGTGCTGTCCAATTTATTCTTAGAGTAAAGATTGCTATTCATTTCCATTAATTAGAGTTTGTTGTTCAGATTCCTTTAATTACAGTTTGCTGCCCATTTACTTTGTTGTTCATTTTTGTTGATTAATTGCAATAGTTTTCTTTTAGAGAATTTTCCTAGTTTACTTTCCATAGTAGCTTTACTTCAATTTCGATTTCCTTTTAATTGCTTTAAAGGAGGACTGTCAACTGTAGAGACATGTACATAATGTTGTCCATAAATTTTTTGTTGTCCAAAATAGGTGTCAAATGGTTGTTGCCCTATGTTTGTTACTTAGGGATCGTGTGTTAAAAAGATATTCATATGAATCATTTTCAAATGCCGTTAGTCATCCTCTATCATGATTGTATAAGATATGTCTTGTCTTATATACGTCACTAGTCCTTTTCGCATTTCTGCAGCGTAATTTTATTGGCTGATTTTGCAGCGCAATGATGTTTTAATTTTTTCACAGCGTGTCAGTAACTAGCCATTTCGTAGCGCATTTTGTTAACTTATAACTGTCTGCGCTACAAAATCGCGGATTGGGGGATTTGAGCAGCACTGATTCTTAGAATGTCATGTCTGGGGGATGAGTCAGTATGTCCGTCCGTTTATTGTCAGATTGGCATCCTTTCCAAGCAAGTATAAGCCATCATTCCACCAATAGGTTCATAACCACGCACATAAAATCATTCAAACGGTTTGTAATGCATGGTAGTGTTATGACGTTTTTTAAAGTTGCATGAATTGGTCCGTTTGTATGATAAGACTGTTAAATTGCGGAGGAACCCGAGTTCATTCTTTAAAAAGAACCTGATTGCAAGCGAGCCTGCGTTCCAAAGTTTGAATTTGCCTTTGGAGTTGAAGCTGGTAGTGTTTCTCTGCACCAAGGATTTCAAAGCGAAATGGAAAAGAAGGGGCATCGGTTTGGAAGATGTCAAAGAACAGAACCTATGGGATTGGATCTTGCATTGAGAGATGAAGGTGTGAGACAAGCTTTTCAGGATGCTGGTTGCTGGACATTTTGTGAGAAGCTTCAGGGTGGGCATGCTGAGGTAACAAAAGCATTTGCCTTAAATTTTACAGGTTTAAGTTCTAAAGTAGCTATGCTATAATTCCCAGTATCCCCAGAGGTTATTGCTAGGGTGACTGAAATTCCGAGAGGAGGGCAGGAGTGGTTTAAAAATTTCAAATTTGATATGAACCCCTGCAAGGAGTTCCTAAAGGAGCCTTATGTAAATGAAGATCTTACAAAGGCTGTGCCAAGACATTATGTAAAAGAACACTATGCACTTCTCCTAACATGTATTCAGAAATATTTAACATGTGAAGGGAGATATAACAAGGTTTACTCCTATCATTTTAAGTTGTTGCTGCATTTTACAGGCAAAGCCTTTATAGATATTCCATTCTACTTGTTTCGTAGCCTCAGCAAGATGTGTGATAAGATTCAATTGAGGAAAGATGACTGTGAAACATCACTGTTTCATCATGGTTTAGTAAAACTGTTAGTGCTGGATAACCTGCAGAAGATTGGTCGGGATTGGGATTCTTTTATTTTTATGGCTGGTTTTCAGACTAAGACAGGCCTCACCCCACTGCCTGTTAGAGAAAGAGAAAAGTCAATTGAGGAACCTACTCTTGCTGAGCTTAGAAAGGAGATAAAAAGCAAGAAGAAGACCAAGACCCAATTGAAGGAATCAATGAAGCCATTAGTTATCAAAGAGCCATCACAATCATCATCAAAAGAGAAAATCAAGCACAAGAAAGATGCACCAGGGTCAAGTGGAGTTGAACAGGTATCAAGAGTAAAAACTAGAAGTCAATTAAGCAAAGAGAAGGGAAAATCAATAGCTGTTGAAGAAAGTCCAATATCAAAAGCTAGTTTAAATGATTTGCTTGAGGCTATTGATTTTGAGCAAGCTAAATCAGTGCATATTGAGTCAATGCATATTGACTTAATGCAATCATCACCAGAGAGCACTAATAAATCAAGGGCTTCGAAGAAGTTAAGGTTTGATGAACCTGGTAAAGAATTTATGTTCAAACCACGGAGGCCAGTCACAAGGAAGCAAATTAAAGAAGCTAAGCAAGTGCACGGAGAAGAGGTATCTATAAAGGTGCCTAGAACAGAAGTAATTGAAAAACTGCCTAAAACAGAGGAGGCAGAGAAAATGAAGAAAAAGCCCTATACAAAAAGACAAGCAAGAGAAATGGAGAAACAACTGCCCAGAACAGAAAAAGCAAAAGAAGTCAAGAAGAAAGGTTTGAATAAAAAAATCCCCATTTCTCAAGAAGCAAAGACTACATCTTCAAAAGACCAGTGGGAGGCAACCGAAAAAGAAGTGGCTGAGATGGAGAGGGCTGTAGCTGAAATCGCAGCCATGGAAAAGGAGGTTGCAAAACTAAAAGCACAGCTAAATAAATTAGCTTTCAAATGAAATTGCAGATTTTAAGTCAGGTGCTGCTCCGAAGTTTTGCTTTATTTTGCTTAAGTTCATTGTTTTTAAGGCATGTAAGCACGGCATATAAAACCAGGGTAAAATAGGAGTTTTGAAACCGGTGGCAGAGCTGTTACAGTCACAAAGAATATTGAGACATTCACTAAAGACTCTGTTTTTGAAAAAACAGCAGTTTCGTAGCGCGCTACGAAACTGCTGTAGGTGTTGTTTTTGAAGAAAATAAGCAGTTTTATGATGAGGTCAGCAGATTTTGAAGAAAAGGCCTAATGAACATCAAAGAGACCACATAAAGCTATCAGGGCCATTCAAATAATGACAAGTGTGCATCCTCCATAAAGGTAAAATGTTTTGTCTTAAGCCATAGCTTTAATAAAGGTACTTTATTACCGGTGGTTAAGGTTTGGCTGAAGATGGATACGAGGATTTGGGCTTGTACACCTGTTCAATCAACAAGGCTTCCAGCATATCTGGAAATATGGTGATGCTCATCAATTTTGAAGTATTAAAGAGCTGGGAACATATTGCTTAACTTTCGAAGGATGGTGGGAAACAAGGACCGAGAAAACAGGGGTTAGTTCTTATGATCAATGAACCATCAGCACATTC